>PVKC010010098.1:0-26156 GCA_004027635.1 Crocidura indochinensis
TCTCTCTCTCTCTCTCTCTCTCTCTCTCTCTCTCTCTCTCTCTCTCTCACACACACACACACACACACACACACACACACACACACACCAGCAGCAGCAGCAGCAGAAGCTACTTGGCTGCCTCCATGTGCCCAGGAAGCCTCCAAAGCCAGACCTGGCAGTTCTCAGCAAACTCCAGGGCTACACCTGGCCATGCTCAGGGGACGATGTGGTTCCTACACCAAACCAGGGTTAGCTACAGACAAAGCAATGACTGAATGACCACACAATCTCCCCTGGGACAGAGAGTTTGCCTTGCATGCAGCCAACCTGGGTTTAATCCTGAGCCTCCCATATGATTCCCTAGAGCCAACGAGGAATTAATTTTTAAACCAGAGCAGAGAGTAACCCCTGAGCATTGCTGTGTGTGGTCCCAAAACAACATTTCCAGCCCCATTAGAACTTAAAAAAAAAAAAAAAAAAACTCTAGCCACCAAACAAAACAAACAAACACACCTAACTATGGCACAGTGGATAGAGTGTTTGCCTGGCACACAGCCAACCTGGGTTCGACCCTAGCATCCCAGATAGTCTCCCAAACACTGTCAGAAGTGCTCTCTGAGACCAGAGCCAGAAGGAAGCCTCTGCATACAATGTTCTTACACACATTACACTATGAGCAAACTATGAAAAAGACTCTCGGCAACAGTCGCAAACATTATTTAAATAATGTGATAGCAACCCACCTATCTCTCTCTGCCCCTAATTAGGGTCCTCTTGATTGCTAGAGCTACCTTTTTGTGTGTGTATACTTAATTTAAAATCACTCATACTATAAAAGATTGTCTATTTTTGTATATTCACGCTCACACGCTCACGAACACTTCTATTTGATCTCAATCTGAGTTTCCTAGAGAACTGAAGAATTTTCTTACTATGAAAAAGTTTGCTTCTTTTATTTTTTTTCTAATCTAATGCTTTTTGTATACATATAAATATAATTTTAATGCATCTATGGGTGTAATCACTAACAAATGTGAGGAATTCAAATTGTCAAAGTTATTTGGGACTAAGACTTCCTAAAAAATAAAGGGGGGGGGGAATCATTCCTTTAAGATTCATCTAAAAACAGAAGCCAGAATCATCAAGATCACACTGAAATAAAACTATCTACATTTTTTTCTCAGCAGTGCACCATAATGTAATTCTTGGTGTCAAAAACTCAGAGAGAATCACCACCACCACAAAAAAGAAGGGGCACAAAAGGAAAGAAAGATAAGAAGTGCAATAAAAATTTAAAAGAGAGAGACAAAATTTGGGTTCCATCTATTGAGCAGCTCACCGTCTGTATTTCCTTTATCTGCAGCTGAGTGGAGCTGGGGAAATAAAGGGTTCCTCTTCATTCTTTATATTCTTCTGAGTATTACTGCTGACAACCTCAGACCCTCTTTCTCAAGCGTCCTTGTGTCCTCTTCTCTCTCCTGGTTGTCTGACTCTCCCCCATTCGATGGTCCCCCTTCTCTCCTCCCACTCCCCGTTCAGGAAAACACCACCTCCCAGCACCACCTAGCATATTCACCAACCAGCTGCTGTCTATGGACATCTCAACTTTTAGGATTTCTTTCCATCAAGACAATGGGGCAAAGGCTGGAGATGGGCAAAGGCTGGAGATGGAAGCAGGGTGACCCAGACCTGGCAGTATAGTCCTGGAAGTAAAGGCAATGCAGAAGATGACAAAAAAAAAGTCTAGAGTGGCCCATTTTCTAATCACTGTTTTGAAACTCAAAGAATTAGATGGGGAGAGAGAAAGTCTCCCTTTCCTTGTCAGATCTAGACTAAATTGGGGTGGGGGTGGGGGTTGATTTCTGGCTTTGCTACATTACACTGTGTAAATATTTAGGGGAAATAATTCCTTTCAAGGGTCTAAACTCCAAGTGCCGTTATGGCAAATGACCCTGTTTACACTATACTCATTAAATGAGAGCCCAGGCCCTGGAAACCACAGGGTCTGCAAACATCTCCATCGTGTTTCTGGATGGGGTAGCGCGAGGACATGAAGAGCCGGCCTTGGTTTACTCCACTGCCTTCTCATTTTCTTCAGCTCTGCCCCAGCAATGCTTAATTCAAACCTTTCCTGTGGTTCTTGGGAACGGGATGACTGGAGGTGAATAACCCCAACTATGCACAGCCCATTCAACCATCCTGGATTCTAGAGTCATGGCTGTTCCGGGGCTGCTGGATCAGAATCTGCTTGGCCCCATCCTGAGAACTTGACCTCACTCAGCCCAGACTTGCATTTATTTTCTCTTTATGCAGGTTAGTGGGAGAAAGGAGGAGTCCCCAGGGATGCCACTACATACCCACTTCCTGGTCCAAATGCAATGTTGTGTTACTCACACTGACAGTGCCAGGGACAGGCAGGTGGGCAATAGGACCAGGAAAAGCATCTGCAAGGCACCATCTCCCTGGCCTGAAAAATCCCGCATTTCGAACAAGGGTCACAACAGTATTGGGCCTGGGACCACCCCATTTCTAAGATTTTATTGAGATATCACATGTGATAAAATTCTAAGTATGTCATTTAAAGGACTTGACTTCAGTAAACGTTATGCAACAGCACCCAAAACTAATTCCAGACACGTCCATCCACACCAGGTTACTTCTGCCTGTCTGCAGCTCTTCAGCCCACTTCCAGCCCAGGTAACTGTCACTCATCTTTCTATCTCTCAACATTCCCCATTCCAGAAATATCATAATAAATGTGCCTTTTATTTTTTTTCTTCTTTTTTTATTTGGAGTGGGCATCCTGATGCCACTTAATAGTTTATTCCCAAATGTTGGGCTTCATACAAACTATGTGGTCACATAGTAATAATGTCTTTCATTTTTCAGAGTAGCTCATGAGTTTTGGCGCCAAAATACATCCTGGGGAGATATTGTAGAGGAAGAACCTGTGAGGCCTTCAGGACATGAAATTCATATGCATGAAAAACTGTCTTCACCATCTCATAAAAGGTCTGGCTCTTGAAAGTTATGATGTGTCTTTTTTGGGTATATGATTTCTTCATTGAGCATAATATTCTTGTCATTCATCCAAGTTGTATCATTATCACTTCTTTTTTATTGGTAATATTAGGTAATTGTTCTAGGTATATTACATTGTTTATTCATTTTCAGTTCATAGGTTTGGGGGGGTTAATTTGAATTTTCTGGAACCAATAATGTTATCAACATTTGTGGATTTCTTGGTGGGGGGGTAGATTGGGGCCATATCCAACACCACTCAGAGCTTATTCCTGACTCTACTCAGGAATCACTTTTGGTGGAGCTCATGGAACCATGTGTGACACTAAGAATCAAACATAGGCTTACTATATGCCAGGTGAGAGCCTTACCTGCTCTATGATCTCTTTGACTCTTTTGTAAAAGTCTTTTAAAAGACATAGTACATACATAGGGTTTTTTAATAGACATAGTACATTTCTCTTGATAGTCACCCACTCATAGAAATGATTAAATACTCATATATGATTTTTTTTTTTTTTGGTTTTTGGACCACACCAGGTAACGCTCAGGGGTTATTCCTGGCTTGGGGAGTCATATGGGACACCAGGGGATCAAAGGAAGGTCTGTCCTAGGTCAGTCACGTGCAAGGCAAATGCCCAACCACTGTGCCACCACTCCGGCTCCATATGTGATTTTTAAAAAGATATTTAAGTGCAGTGAATATGGCCTCCAGTTTCTTCATATCCTTGATATGAAAACTCCCCAACTCATTGTAGAGACTTAGTGCAGGCCCCATAAGGATCGAAAGGAAGACCAATTTATATGGGAACAACATCAGATCCAACATCCTGAAATTCATATCCAGCAATAGTCACAATCGCCAAAATAATCTTTAGGAAAAAGATGGTATATACCACTCTCCCCAACCTCAAACTGTACTAGAAAGCTGTGATTTTGCAGTAATCTCATCAGCAAAGCAGAACCAAAAACTTCAAGGCTATATACACATACAGACAACTAATCTATGATGAAAATAAAATAATAACATGGAACAAGCAAAGCATCTTTAACAAGTGGTGTTGACTCCTGAAATTCATTTGGAACAATAAACACCCACAAATAGCTAGAACAACCAATGGAAAAAGGAATATGGGGGTATCACTTTCCCCAACTTTAAATTGCATTACAAAGTTATAGTCATTAAAACAGCATGGTACTGGAATAAAAACAAACCCTCAGATCAGTGGAATAGACGAGTATTTGGAGACTGTTCCCCACAAACACAATCAATTAATCCTTGATAGAAGGACAAGAAATGCAAAATGAAGCAAGGAAAGTCTCTTCAACAAGTGGTGTAGGCACAACTGGTCATCCACTTAAAAAGCAAACTCATACCTCCATCTAACACCACGCACAAAGGTCAAATCCAAGTGGATTAAAGATTTTGATATCAGACCCAAAATCATAAGGTATACAGAACAACACATAGGTAAAACACTCCACAACATTGAGACTAAAGGCATCTTTAAGGAGAAAACAGCACTCTCCAAACAAGTGAAAGTAGAGATAAACAGATGGGAATATATTAAGCTGAGAAGCTTCTGTATCTCAAAGGAAATAGTGTCTAGGATACAAAACCCACCAAAAGAATGGGAGAAACTACTCACCCAATACCAATCAGACAAAAGGCTAATATCTAAGATATATGAGGTATGAGGTACTGACAGACCTTAACAAGAAATAAACAGACACTTGGTCAAAGAAGAAATACAAATGGCCAAAAGGCACATGAAAATATGCTCCACATCACCACACCACAAAGACTGGAACACATCACAAAGAACAAGAACAATCAGTGCTGGAGGGGATGTGGGGAGAAAGGAATCCTCAAAGGAACTTTCATTCATTGCTGGTGGGAATGCTGTCTAATCCAGCCTTTATGAAAAACAATTGGAAATTCCTCAAAAAAACAGAAGTTGAACTTTTATCCAGCTATACCACTCCTAGGGTTATACCTAGGAACACAAAAACGCAATACAAAAATCTCTTCCTCATATCTATATTCATTGCAGTGCTATTTACAATAGTCAGACTCTGGAAACAACCAAGATGCCCTTCAACAGATGAATGGCTAAAGAAATGGTGGTACATATACACAATGGAATATTATGCAGCCATCAGCAGAGATGAAGTAATGAAATTTTCCTATACATGGATGTACATGGAAATTGTTATGCTGAGTGAAATAAGCCACACACACAGAGAATAATCTCACTGACCTATGAGTTTTGTTTTTTTTGGGGGGGGGGTTACACCCAGCAGTACTCAGGGATTACTCCTGGCTCCATGCTCAGAAATTGCTTCTGGCAGGCACGGGGAACCATATGGGGCACCGGGATTCGAACCGATGACCTTTTGCATGAAAGGTAAACATCTTACCTCCATGCTATCTCCCGGGCCCCTGACCTATTTTAAGAAAAATCAAAGACATTGTTATAATGCCCAGAGATGAGGGCCGGAAGGACTGGCTCAACACAAAGAGTAGTGAGTGCAGTTAAGGAAATAACTACATTAACAACTACCATGACAATGTTAATGAGTGAGAAAATTAGAATGCCTGTCTCAAATACAGGCAAGGGGTGAGGGAGGAGGGAGATAGGGGCATTGGTAGTGGGAATGTTGCACTGGTGAATGGGGTGCTCTTTGTATGACTGAAACCAAACTAGGACCATGTTTGCAATCAGGATGTTTAAATAAAGACATTATTTCAGAAAAAAAAAAGTGGTGCTGGGAAAACCAGTCATCACATGCAAAAAAAAAAAAACTCAAAAAACAAAAAACAAAAAAACTCAGATCTACTACCATGCACAAAAGTCAAGATTTGACATTCATCAGTACAGGCAATAATCTGGATGGCAATAACATCAGAACAGCAGCCCAAACCTGAGATCTACAGTCTCCTAGTGAGGCTCTTTTTAAAAAATAAGGCAGAAGAAGAGGAACAAAGAGTTTGGCATCTCCCACCCTCAAAATTTATCCAGAGGAATTGTTTTTGTAAAGCACTGAGACCGCTGCTTATATAAGCAGCAAACTAGTACCCATCGAGTGGGTAAGAGGCAAGAAAGAACATGTATGTGAACATCAATCTTCTACACAATGCCTGTGAGGCTCTTCAGACCAACAGAACTCTCTGCAGCACCTCAGCAGTTCATCCAGCTGTGAAAAACTGCAAACAGATTCCTGGGCTGGGGCAATGACCTGCCTTTATTTTCTCTAAAAAGACCCTGTGTTAAGAGTTTGGATTTGGATATTCGAAATAAAGATGAGTCTTGGGTGAAGGTATGATTTTTTTTGAGAGAGAGAGAGAGAGAGAAAGAGAGAGAGAGAAAGAGAGAGAGAGAGAGAGAGAGAGAGAGAGAGAGAGAGAGAGAGAGAGAGAGAGAGAGAGAAAGAAGCTTGGTCCCATCACTGCAGGGCCAGATGCCACCAGAGCAATGAAGAGCACATAGAGAAGGGATCAGGAGAGAAACTGGAGAAAATGGTGTGGGAAATGAGCACTGGGAAGACATGGGTCTTAGATTATCTGACTGAAACTCAACCATCAACAACTCTAACTGGTATTCAGTTTTATGGTGATTCAATAAAACAAAAAACAAATATGTAAGAGAAAAAGAGGACACAGCTGACCATATTCTGTCTGTGTGACACTGTGGTCACACAGAAGACAATGGCCGTAGAATTCTTTGTTTAGTTTACACGTGAGACTATTATATTCTCAAGGCCTTTCTTATAGTTTCTAAAGTAAATTCTATGACTTTCCTGCCTGTGCATAATAACCAAGCTGCTTTAAGATCTACAAACTCAAACCAATTCCCCATCTGGAAACTGGGGTCCTATGCAGTTTCTTCAATCTCCCTAGCGTGGAGTGGAACAGACTGAAGAAAAATAAAATCCAACAGAGATCAGGTGAAACCAACATTTAAAAAAAAATTGGGACCCGATGCCAGATGCCTTTCTATATTTAGGAAATTCCCCCTGCTCATGACCTCCCAGCAGGTATCTTTTCAAGATTTTTTTCCCCCAATAATAAATGAGTTTTGAAGACTCAAAAAATAGTTTGTGAAGGGCAGTCAACATGCAAGTTTGTTCCTGGAAATTGGTCCTCTTCATCTGTTCCCCTTCAAATCTGAGGCTGAGATAGTAATAACTCCCAAAAACATCTTTGAGCAGGAGATGATGACGATAGATAAAATTAAGTTTGTTTTGGTGTCATGGCAGAGGGAGGCATATTCACTATCAAGCTATCTGCTTAAATACGCTGAACTAAAACACCGGGATTCATTTACATGAGCCATGCCAATGATGCCCACAAGAACGAACGTCATTCAATGTCATTTAGATTTTAGAGTTGACTGGAATAGACAAAGACAGAGTCATTAACGATCAATACTTCACAGCATCTGAAAAGCATTCAGACCTCAGAAGACAAAGCACCAAAGGTGGAACTTTGCTTGGATTCAAGTTAGTAGCATAAAAATGAAAGTGTGGGAGAGAAAGAACAACTATGATCTTCCAGTTCTCTGTAAAGGTTGTGATGCCACTCTTTGTCTCGACACCATTTTTAATCCTGGAAGCTACATCACAGAAATTTACTTGCCACTTGTGATCATTCTCTCTTCTCTCTCTCCTCTCTCTTTCTCTCTCTACATCACAGAAATTTACTTGCCACTTGTGATCATTCTCTGTCTCTTCTCTCTCCTCTCTCACACATACACACACTAATCAATGGATTCAATATGTATTTATCTTTCTAAGTAGCCAGTAAGTACGATTCTTCAACTGTAATTGCTTGCAACTGCTCAAGCAATGTTCTTTTTTTTTTTTTTTAGATTATAAGACTAATTAATAAACCAGTAGCTTTTATTTAGCCTTTTCTTACCTGCAGATTAGTTTGCAAATGATGGTGAAACTCACAGATATCTAAAGCTTACACAGGATAAAAATATTAGTGAAAACTGGCCTATTCATATAAAGGCTAAGAATACTCTCACATATATTCTACAGTTTGAAAATCTGATAGCAAATAAAATTAAATGAAGCCAAAATAAGAATGATTTTTTAAAAATTAACTTCTGTTTTACTCATCACTAACTACTAAGTTTCTATTTTCTAAGACAAAATATTTTTATATGACTATTTTCCATGTCTGCTGTCTTTTTCCCTACACACTTTGCCAACTTAATTGATACCAGATTTCCCAGCCTCTTGTGTTTTGCTTCTTTACCCATTAAAATAGAGTAACAAAGGAAAATACCAATCTATTTTCATGTTCAGAGTAAAGATGATTGTTGGTTGAAAGTGTGATGCTATGGTTAAGGAATGTGGATTGTTCAAATCACACAAATAATAGACATGTGTAATGAACAAAGTTTGCATTAAAATCAAATTTGACCGATATTTCAGCAAAATTATAAGCAGACTTGGAATAATCCTGCTAGAGTGTTCTTTAAATTTCAGTGATGATAAAAAAAACACAAACTGGTTCTGGTTTTTCAACGACTCAACAGGAAGGCAAGAAAAAAAACTAGAGGACTGAAATGCTCATTGAACAATAACATATACTGTAACCTTCTTGGTTAAGGCAAAGCATAGACACTACTTATCGAAAATATGGGTGCAGTGGATGAGCACATAAGCACATGCCAGACTGTGAATCTGAGAGCCAACATCATCTCACCCAGTACTGCTAGGCATGGTTCTGGGAACCCTGGCAACGTAGGCTCTAGGCTTGCACCACTGAGCCTGACGATTGGACAATCAGGCCCATTTCACCTGGCCAGGCACTAATGGCTGCTTTTAAATTGTAAATCATGTTTTTATGTGATTTTATGTGAATCAATTTTTTTAAAAAATTATGCTTGTTAAAATCACTGATCTCTCTTTGAAATTTCAAAATACATACATATCTATTGGGGGATGTTCTCCAAAATTCTATACTATCTCTTTCAGTGTTCCTGGCAATTATTTTTGTTCATTTTTGTTCATTTTTGTTTTTCATTTAGGGCCACACTCAGGGGCACAAACTCCTGGCTCTGCTCAGAAGACCATTTGGTATGCAGGGATCAAACCCAGGTCAGCTAAATGCAAGTCAAAAGTCCTCCCCACTGTGCCATTGCTCTGTCCTCAGCTCCTGGCAATTTTAACTCATGGATGGCATTTATTTTTGACAAATTCATTTATCTAAAAACAACCCTCCATTCTAAGGTAATATCGTAAGTAGGGGAAAGGGGAACCTAACATTAATGAATGAGTTATCATAACCTCCCAGTCAGATCTTTCCAAAAGTAATGCTATCTTCCCCTTTCTGTCATAAAGTCAACTATCCCAAATCCTTAAAATGCAACCAGCAGATATTTACAGTTTCCATTTTTCCCCTGACCAGGGTCTTCAGAGTGCCCGAAAGCCAGGGTCCTTCCTACAATTCTCGGCCAACACAGCCAGCAGTTCTATCTGAGGCACAAGGATGTGGTACAACTCAGGTCTATGTTGCCAAGGGCTATCCAGGCATTGGACAGTCAGATTTGCTGCTGAGAAGCCTCAAGGGTCACATTCAGCAATGCTGAACCAGCTAGGGTTGACCCCATGAAAGGTATATGTCTTAAGCACTGTGCTATCTTTCATCTTGTGAATAGCACACCGAAGAAAGTTATTGGCCACAATGCCACTTTTTAAAAGGTATATTCTTGAAGGAAAAAAAAAAAAAAGAAAGGAAAAAAAAACACAAATTAGAAAGAAAATAGAGGCTTTCTTTGATTTTTGTTGCTGTTGTTGTTTGTTTTGGGGTCACATCTGGCTTTGCACCCAGAAATTACTCCTAGCAGGCTCAGGGATGCCTTGAAATGGAACCCAGGTTGGGCATGTGCAAGGCAAAATCCTCCCAAATTGCTCCAGCCCCAAAGCGGTATTCTTTGAGATTTCCAAGAGTAATAAGTGCAAAGAAAGCATGGCTGTTATGTACATAACACCATCAGTCAAAAACATCTGTAATTTAATCTGACCCTGAAGAATCTCAACTCCAGAAACTGATTGAGCACAGTGGTTAGCTTGTAAAATAATATCAATTATATCTCCCTTTTTTGTTTCAAGTATGAATTCTCCAAAATATTCTCAAAGACTTATTTTAGATTGAAAGGATTCAATGACTCTTGCCTCCAATATCAAATTTTCTAACTCAATAAAATAAGTAAAAGGACAATCTCAGCAGTAATAATAAGCTATTACATCACCCTTATGAGTTATATTCTCATACACTTGTAGTTAACACAAAAACATAAATGATACCAGACAATGTTAGAATACAAAACCCAGTGCAAATGTAACATTGCCATTTTTTAACTCCCCAAGGAAAAACCGAATAAGGATATTTCATCTTTATGAGCACTTCGAGACAGTGAATTACAACTAAATATTAAAAGAAAAAAGTAATTAAGGTCTTCAGTCTCCATTAGTTACTGTCATAGGCATTTCTAATGGTGACATGAATGTCAATCATTTGCTCATATTTAACTGTGAAGTAAAAAGGATACAGAGAAACGAAAAAGAAAAAAAAAGAAACAGACCAATGTTTTCAGGAGAGAGAAAGTCAACAGGTCTAGCAAATTCATTACAAAAATATTCCACTAACATTTGTCACATATAACCTACTAAAAGTTTGTAAAGGAGAGACAGAAAGTAGGCAGTCAACTTCCTCCAACAATCAACTTACCTCTATCTCGGAGACTCATAAAAGTGAAATCAATGCATTTTCTGACCTAGGATAAAGCACTAACATCAAGAGCAACTTTGAGAACTCTGTAACATAATCTAGTGATAAAACAAAAACAAAAACAAAAACTTTCACACTTTAGAAACACATGGAATCATCTAAGTTATTCTCTCTCTTTCTTTAATTTCCTACTTACTTTCAAACAACTATTTCAGTTCCAGTTTGGTCCCTTAAAAACTTCCCAATACAATTGAGAAAATGCAGATTTCTTGGAAAACTTTTCAGAACTAAATCAGTTTGCCTACCTGTTTCCATATTTGCTAATATTTGTTTCAAGTTTAAACTGGGTATTAGGGGCTGGAGGGATAGAACAGCAGTAGGGTGTTTGCCTTGCATGTGGCCAACCCAGTACAGACCTGAATTGGATCCCCGGTGTCCCATGTGGTCCCCCGAGTCAGGAGCAATTCCAGGAGCACATAGCTAGGAGTCTCCCATGAGCATCACCAGGTGTGGCCCAAAAATTAAACAAATAAAAATTATATGAAAAATAAAAATAAACTTGGTATTAAAAAAGGTAAATTCAAGGGCTGGAGAGATAGTACAGTGGATAGGGCATTTGCTTTGCACTTTGTTGACCCGGGTTCAATTCCAGGCATCCTCATATAGTCAGGAAAGCACCAGGAGTGATCCCTGATTGCAAAGCTAGGAATAATCCCTGGCATTGCTGGGTGTGAGGCCTCCCCTGGCCCAAAAGTAAATTTTCCTATATATAAGTAATAACACCAGATATGCACAAACCTTTATCTGAACTGAGTTTATCCTACTATTTTTAAATGTCAGACACAAAATGTTAAAAGCACATAATACTTCTTTTTTGTTTGTTTTTTTGGGTCACACCCAGCAGTGCTCAGGGGTTACTCCTGGTTTCACACTCAGAAATCACTCTTGCTCCTGGCAGACTCGGGGGACCATATGGAATGCCCAGATTCAAACCACTGTCCTTCTGCATGCAGGGCAAATGCCTTACCTCCATGCTATCTCTCCAGCTCCACACAATACTTTTTAGTTAGAAAGGACATATAATTTCCTTTTTTTTTTTTCAACTAAATTAAGTATGTTTCGGAAAGCTGTGTTTCTGTCCCAAAGATTAGAATTTCCTGTATTAGCTCTGCAAATCCTAATATCAATAAGGAGAGAGAAAACAAAACAACACCTTTGAGCCATGAAAGAGCATTTGAGATGAAGCTCCCAACGAAAAATACCACCAAGAAGCTCCAATGATCCTATTAAATGAGTCATATAGTTTACAAAGCAAAGCAGAACATTCCACAAAGCATTCCTGGCTCTGAGCATCAGTCTTGCACCTGAAGTGTGCAATCTTCTTATGCTGTGACTGATGCTAAATTGGTCCCTGTCCAACTAAAATGCCACAATGATTTTATCAAGAGGTATGTCTAAGAAACCTACTTCAATCCCAAACACAGATACCAATTAATGAAGTCTTTTACAGGGCAAATAGCTCCTCTATATGCTGATACATAAAATCAGCAGAACTACAAAAGAAAAGTTTCCTCAAAACCGTTTAAGGGCTGTTGCTATCTATAATTACATACAGACAGGTTTTCAAATGAACAAATATCAAGAAAAGAGAAACCAGGCTTTCATAAGGAAAGACTGCTGGGATTATTACAGTTTTCAAAAGCCAAGGCTACAACATCCAGATACACCCAGGTATGGTCAACTCATGAGGTAAAGCCAAATGATTGATCCTTGCTTCCACTTTCGACAGGTCAGAGCACCCATCCCTTAGCACAGTAACTGGCTAAAGTTTAGGATCTAGATAGAAGGTGCTTCAGGAAAATAAAATCCACCATAGATCATTTAATGATTCTCTACTGCCTGGATGAGCAAATGAAATCGTCTAAGAAAAGTACTTCCAGTCTTCTTTGGTGTTCTCCAAAATTGCAAATCACTCGGAGACTGGCTGTCTCAAGTGCACACATGTAATCAATGTTCTTTGGCAATCAATTGTACTCTATCTTTTCCACTGAAAAGGGAAATCAACAACTAGTTACCCCACCCCCACTTATTTTTTTAATAAGTTTTTGTATTTAACCCTTTTTGTCCTAAAGAGGAACTTATATTACCTTAACGGAAGTCATCCCTATCCCCCTCCCCTTCTGCCTTCTCCCCTTCTTATGGTATATAAGGTCGAACAAAAAAAAGCCACATGGTCCTTTGCTTCTGTTCCATTCTGAACGAGCATTGGACCCTGGCTGGCCAGAATAAAGGACCCACTTGAGCTTTTGCCTGAGTGACTGTCTCTTCATTTCTCTGCGTCAGAGCAGCATCTGGACTACGAAACCTTACACCACCTGTGATCCAGGTGAATTTTATATGGTGAGTGTTGCTATAGCCTTCTAGATAAAGCTATGGCTGTTCCCTAACATAACTCTACAAAATTCTAGAATTCAAAGGACAAAGAAAAGCAACAAGGTAAACAAGAATAACTATTCTGATAGCGTAAGGTGGTTAATATGAGGCATCAGTACCATTTACTTAAGCTTACAGCATTGCAAAAAATACTATTAAATATGAACCTTGGGGGCCAGAGAGATGGCATGGAGGTAGGGTGTGTTTGCATGCAGAAGGACGGTAGTTCGAATCCCGGTATCCCATTTGGTCCTCTGAGCCTTGCAGGGCAATTTCTGAGTGAAGAGCGAGGAGTAAGCTATGGGCACTTCCAGATGTGACCCAAAAACCAAAAACATGGGGCCGGGCGGTGGTGTTGCAGGTAAGGTGCCTGCCTTGCCTGCGCTAACCTAGGACCCACCGCGGTTTGATCCCCCGGTTCCCCATATGGTCCCCCGTGCCTGCCAGGAGCGACTTCTGAGCAAATAGCCAGGAGTAACCCCTGAGCATCACCGAGTGTGGCCCAAAAACCAAAAAAACAAAAACAAAAAAACAACCAAAAACATATGTAGATATATATGGACCTTGGCTACAAAGAAATGAAAGGGCTGAATTTGTTTGTGGCTAGGCACGGGGTACTACTAGAAACAAAGACTGAATGGTATATATTTTCATGTGTTTGTCTATTCCTCCTCCACTTTGCACAAAAAGCGTCTGACTGGAACCATCAAATATTTCCCAATGTTGTGCCATTGGCAAATCCTCATTGCCAAAAAGAAGTTTTCTTGGCATTGGGGTTCAAGCAATGACAAACATATAATTTTCTATCCACTCCATCTTCAGGACTACTCGGATCCTATTCGGATCCTATATGTTAAAAATCATCTTCCTCGGCCACCTTCACTCCAAACACTTAACATGATCATAGTCCCCAAGACTAATCTTCTCTCAAGCTGAAATACCCACCCAGAGGCCTTTGTAATACAATGGACGATTATTGGCTTTCCTATCTCCTGCAAAGTGGCTAAATCTATTTGAACCATTTCTCTAAAAGCACATGGAACAAACCCATCTGCTTTGGCCAAGAAAAGTCTTCCTAAAGGGTTTTCATAGTTAAAACAATTTCCTTTTTTCCTTTATTATCTGTTGGTGGGTGGTGACACCTGGCAGTGCTCAGGGCTTACTCCTGGCTCTGTGCTCAGGAATCACTCCTGGTGAGGCAAGAGGACCAGAAGGGGCATCAGGGAATTAACCCAGTTTACCTCTGTGCAAGGCAAATGTGCTACTTACTCACTGTGCTAGCATGCCAGCCTAAAGTATTGCTTTTCTAAGTAAGCTTAGAAACCTAAAAGTTGTGAAAAGAAGGCGAAGTCTTCATGTGGTTGTTTCCCTTCATTTAATTAAAGAATTTCTTTTTCCAAAATTTTCTATCTACAGACTGTATTTCCTTGGTTTAATTACCTTTGCATGACTTGGTATATTTCATTTCCAAAGCCCTACTACTAATCACAATATTGGCGTTAAAGACTTTCATGCTGGTCTATTTAGGGAAATTACTTATCACTTAAACCAATGAAAAGGACATCTAAATCCATCAAGGACAAAATTATCAACTTACTGATATGAAATTTTTATAACTTTATAAGCAACTTAATTTTTTCTAAAGATGAAGTTCTGGGGCCGGAGAGATAGCATGGAAGTAAGGCGTTTGCCTTGCACGCAGAAGGACGTTGGTTGGAATCCCGGCATCCCATATGGTTACCCGAGTCTGCCAGGAGCGATTTCTGAAGATAGAGCCAGGAGGAAACCCTGAGTGCTGCGGGTGTGACCCAACAACAACAAAAATTTCCATTTTTTTTGGCCCAAGGAGAAGAGGACAAGAGTGTGGAGGCAAAAAACTCAGTTAGCTAGAAACAGCATAAGATTGAAATCAGTGACTTGGATTTGAGGGTCCATTCCACAGATTTTTCAGACCAGCATGTAGCTAGCTCTACTTCTCACTTGTAAATGCCGTGCAATCAAAACATTTATAACCAGAGGTCTGTGGGAGAAATAAATATATGTAAGTGCCAATTACCGCCACAATATTAGCAAGATGCAAATATCGGAAGCAGTAAGTCCTATAACTGAAATCTTTGTAAAGGTTCACATTACAAAATCACTTTCTATGTAACAATGACCTAATAACAGCAAATAAATGTCTAATTCAAGCATGATTTCATAAGCAGATATGAACATCAAGAAAAGCTAATGTGAGAAATAACATCTAACAAGTCTAGAATAAAAGGAAAATAGGTTTTTTTTTTTTACAATCACCAGGAGTGAGGAAATGTTATTTAAAGATACATCCCACTTATGACTGTTATTTATCCAACTTTTAAACTAAAACAAGACAGAGAAGAAGCTTCTTAAATTCCTACATAATCCCAACTGCTATGAAAATAAATACACGTCACACACCTGGAACCTTCCTGACAGAATAAAATTTACAGGGGACATTTTTGAGATCCTCTGGCTTGGTCATCATGGAAAATAATGAACAGTTTAAGTCAGGATTTTAGATAGTTTCATCACAGTGTCTCTAAAATAAACTTTGTTTGTTTGGTTTGGTTTGGTTTGTTGGGAGTCATTCCTGGCTCTATACACAGAAATTACTCCCAGGATGCTTGGGAGACCATCTGGGATACAAGGGATCAAACCCAGGTCGGTCACATACAACGCAAATGCCTTAATCATTGATATCTCTCTGGCCCCTGGAATAAACATTTCCAAGTTTTCCAATTCTCATTTAAACTAAATAATACTAGCAACTTCCTATACTTCACACATTTTATAGCACTAGATGAACAGTTTTAAAAGAACACATTTTTAAGAAATCAAGTAGCCTTTTTCAGTCTTTGAATCACTAGAAGTCATTTTTTTCCCCCAAGAAATTTCAGGGCCGGAGTGATAGCACAGTAGGTAAGGCATTTGCCTTGCATGCAGCTGACCCAGCTTCAATCCCTAGCATTCCGTATAATTCCCCCGAACACAGAACAAGGAGCAACCCCTGAGAGCTGCTGGGTGTGGCCCCCAAACCAAAATAAATAATATTTCTGTATTTTCTAAGAAAGTATACTATCACTTAGGACTAAAATTGAGGTTCTTGGAAATTAACAGTGTTTCAAGATCAAGAAAAGCAAATTCAGTGAGAATCTGAAAACAAGAGATGGTAGATAAAACTAGATTCTTCTGACATAAAGCATGAGATGACTTCAGAATGAAAGACGTATTACTATTGAATGTTGTCACTAGAATATATGGCTGTGCTATATATGTATTGATTTCTTTGGGTTTTTTTGTTTTTTGTTTTTTTTTTGGTTTTTGGGTCACACCCGGCAGTGCTCAGGGGTTACTCCTGGCTCCATGCTCAGAAATTGCTCCTGGCAGGCACGGGGGACCATATGGGGCACCGGGATTCGAACCGATGACCTTTTGCATGAAAGGCAAACGCCTTACCTCCATGCTATCTCCCGGGCCCCTGTATTGATTTCTTAATCTTTTCAACAACCAATCATTACCCCAAAATTACAGCTGAGGCAATTCAAGTATATGGAGTTTAAATAAGTGGGAGAACTTAATATGAACACACAGTTAACTTAGGAGCCTATATAGTTTTTTATTTTGTGGTAGTTGGATTGGGTGTGTGTTTGGCTGCACTTGGCACTTGCTCAGGGATTACTCATGATTTGTACTCAAGAATCTCTGTTGGCTGTGTTCAGGAACCATATGAGTTACTGGGGATTGAATCAGGGCAGAGCCTTAACTCCTGTACTCTGAGCCTATCTTCTTTTGTTTTGTTTTGGGTCACACCTGGCAGTGCTCAGGGGTTACTCCAGGCAGGCTCGCAGACCATATGGGATGCCAGGATTCAAACGATCATCCTTCTGCATGCAAGGCAAACACCTTACCTCCATGCTAGCTCTCAACTATTATTGTAAACAGTGTACTATAGTCAGCACTGTCAAGGCATGTAGCACGCATGTCTCCATTATTAGGGAAGCACGCACCAGACGTGAAGCACACACCAGATGTGTCTTTTGGCTTTCCTGGTGCAGTGCCTGATTTCCCCCCAAGAAATATTTTGAAAGGAACAAGAAGTTTTTGCTTTTCATAAATGCTATAGTTTAAGTTTGAAGTTTCCTTAAGCTTATAAGGCGTCCTGTTTCGTGACCTTCAGAGCCACAGGCTAGCATTAGCCGAAAAAGATAAGAATCTGGCTCTACTCAAGGAGGGCAGGATACGCCCAATTTGCTTACGCTTTCTATTATCTTTGCTTGCAAAACTTTTAGTAAGGTGGAGTAAGGCAGCCATTCTCAACTCCAGCCTTTAAGGTAAAGAAATGCAATCTTAAGTTTAATATTTTTCTGTAGGATAAAAATGTAATACCTAGTGGTGATCTGTTAGGCTTTAACAACTGTTTCTTTGTGTAACTTTTAGTGGTGGTCTGTTAGGCTTTAAGGATTGTTTCTTTGTTTGCTAAATATCTCTTTCTTTTAACCGAGTTGTGCTGTATTCTTAAGTAATATATAACAAATGGAATACTACTTCTGTGACATATGCTGCCCCTTTGGAAAAGTGCTCTATAAAAATACTGCTCAAGTAATCATTCGGGGTCTTTGCTCTGGGGTTCTTCCCTGGGCACTAACCCTGCTGTCACCCTGGCACCAGAAAATAAATCACCCTTTCTAAATTTGGCTTCTGACTCTTTGAAACGCTCAAGACGCCACTGAAGAGAGGGGGACTGATCCCCCAGACACCAACACAACAACTTTTGTAGCATACCATCAAAAAGAAGGCATGAAATCAACTTTCCTAATTATTGTACATGCTGTACTGGCTGATTGGCTCCAGAAAGTTGCTGAAAAATAGTCTACTAGCACAATTCCTGGGTAGAACCGTGATATTCTTCAGCAAATTTTAACTTCTGTTTGTTCCCCACCCCACCCCCACCCCCCGTCAAATTGAGCTCAATCTAAAGAAAAAAAAAAAAAAACACTGCCTAAGACCTACAGAAATTATACCAAAGATTAAAATAAAAAAACATTTACTCTTAAGGAGGGAGCAAAATAAATATTAAAATACCTGTACAAAAATAAGACAATATACTTTATTTTTAATAGAACACACATCTTAATCTTTGACAATGGAATTGGAAGTGTGAAGTGGGGCAAGGAAAACTGGTCCAACAAATGCTGTTAGGAATATGGCCAGTCACGTGTTTAAAAAACAAGCTCACAGCCCTATTTACTGATAGCGCATCAAGTTAGCCCAAAACAGATTAAGGACCTTGTCTCAGACCTCAATCAACTAGTTCTATCAACACAGTCACAGAAACAAGAGGCAGAAGCCCTCATGAAGTTGATTTTAGCCACTGGCCAACCAAACAGAAGGAAAAACAAACGAATGGAACCATATCGAATCAAGAACTTCTACACTGCAACAGGAATGCTCATTAGAATACAAAGACACTCCACATACTAGAAGAATGATGGATTCTTTCCTTTTTATTTAGTATATATTTTGTAATATTCTAGTTTGTAGGAGCCAAATATGGCGGTACAGGGAGTGACTCCCAATTTTGTCTCTGGTAGCTGTTAATGCACTGTCAGGGCTCGAACCCAGACCTCCTGAATGAAAAGCAGGCTTTTGGCACTGCTCTACCCTCTGTCCCCTTTTATTTTGGGACACATTTGGAAATGTGTAATCTGGCTCTGAGTTCAGAGAACACTCCTGGAAGTGCTCAAGACCATACACGATGCCAGGATCAAACTGGGGCCAGTTGCATGCAAGACAATTTTACCCATATTAT
This sequence comes from Crocidura indochinensis, assembly GCA_004027635.1. Classification (NCBI taxonomy): domain Eukaryota; kingdom Metazoa; phylum Chordata; class Mammalia; order Eulipotyphla; family Soricidae; genus Crocidura; species Crocidura indochinensis. Next base: position 19,014 of record PVKC010010098.1, read on the forward strand.
CTCTGCAGCCTCGCCCTTTAAGGGATTTTTAAAATGTATAACATTTGGGTTTTTGTTTGTTTGTTTTGGGCCACACCCGTTTGATGTTCAGGGCTTACTCCTGGCTAAGTGCTCAGAAATTGCCCCTGGGTTGGGGGGACCATATGGGACGCCAGGGGATCGAACCGTGGTCCGTCCTACCTCTAGCACCACCTCGCCGGCCCCAGCATTTAGTTTTAATTCAGAAAACATAACTCTGATTTTTCACATTCTCCATAGCCCTTATAGGAGGACCACAGGTACAGAAAGAAATGGATTTATAAGAAAATATGAATGCAGGTATATGTGTATATAACATATACATACAAACATACATACTTTCTACATATATGATGGGAAGGATTAAATCAATTTTAAATCAATTCCAAGTTTTGAGTATCAATGTGGGTAAAATAATGAACAAGGTATTTTCCCAAAGAGATAACAAACAATGCCTTCCTTGGCATGAATATATATTAGAAATACATAGGAAGTACTACTAGAGCACAGAGGAAAACAAGCAGAATTCCAAACACTGAGATCTCGCAGTGACCTCCATGAAGGCTCATCAACATATCTAAAGTCTAGGGATGATGACGAGAAGCTGCAGGTAGAAAGGTATTATTCCACAGTAGGAAAAAGTATGACCATTAGTAACCATTAGTATGCATATTTGGCAATTTTCATAAACGTAAGAGAAGCTAACAGCGATTGTGCCTAAGGAAGCGGGTTTGAGCCACACCCAGCTGAGCCCAGGGAACCGAATACAAGTGGGCCAAGACTAAATAAGCAAGCACCTTATCAACTGTGTTCTCTCCTGTCCTGAACAATTTTGTTTCTGGGTGTTACTCCTGGCTATGTGCTCAGATAGCGCTCCTGGCTCGGGAGACCATATGGAATGCTGGAAGATCAAATCAAGGTCTGTCTTAGATCAGCCATGTGTATTGTTTTCCATAATACATAGGCCTGCTTCCTTTGTTCTTTAATCTCAGTTTCCCACCTAACTGTACTTAACTTACTTGTTATATTCCTAAAGGTAAGGAAAGAACAGCCTGTGAGGTTGAATTAATTAAATAAACCCTATCAGTAATACTAACACTGTCTAATTCTTTCACAGAATAAAAGTATGATTTATATTCTATTATAAATACTTTTAAGTACATTATAAGATTTATATATCATGTCATAAATATTTGTCAAAATAAAATACTGGTAGGTCATTCTCTTCAAACTTCTTTTTTTTTTTTTTTTGTGTTTTTTTTTTTTTGGGGGGGGGGCACACCCGGTGATGCTCAGGGGTTACTCCTGGCAGGCACAGGGGACCATATGGGGAACCGGGGGATCGAACTGCAGTCTATCCTAGGTTAGCGCAGGCACCTTACCTCCAGAGCCACCGCCCGGCCCCCTCTTCAAACTTCTTATAACTAAGATGAGTGTTTCCTCATTATTTTTTTTTTTCTTTTGGTTTTTAGGTCCTGGCTCTGCACTCAGGAATCACTCCTGGCAGTGCTCTGGGGATCATATGGGATGTCAGGGATTGAACCCAGGTCGGCTGTGATCAAGGCAAACATCCTACCCACTGTGCTATCACTCCAACCCCAGTGACTCATCTTTCTAATAAAAAGCACTATATTAAATAAAACATACCTCAACCCAAAGAAAACCAATATAAACCATCTTGAAAAGACAGTTAAAATAAAATCTATTCTTGGGTTTTTTGTTTTTGTTTTTGTTTTTGTTTTTTTTTTGGTTTTAGGTCACACCCGACAGCACTCAGAGGTTACTCCTGGCTCTATGCACAGAAATCGCACTGGCAGGCACAGGGAACCATATGAGATGTCGGGATTTGAACCACTCTCCTTCTGCATGAAAGGCAAATGCCTTACCTCCATGTTATCTCTCCAGCCCCAAAATAAAATCTATTCTTAACTTTGAGTTTGTTCTCTTATCTGACCAACTACTGTCATCCAATCACACAACCATCACAACTATCACCCCACCACCATCATCACCCTGCCCCAGAATTGAGACAACTGCTTTAAATTTCTTTTAGTACAACAAGCAACAGCTTGTAAAAGGAGGCAACCCCATTGAAGCATTTGACAGACGGTGTTAAAAAAAAAAAACAGGGAATTCCTACCAGCCATTTTACTTAAAAGGGTCTTTGATGTTGGCTATCCTTCATGTTCCTCTTTCATGGCACATTAATAAAGAAAACGAAGCTAAAGAACATCAAGTCCCAAGGTCACGTCTAGAATTACAGCACTGGAGGTACCTGATGAAATGCACATTAATGCTGCATGAGTGGTGAATAAAGAAAAGCACCTTAACCCACCAACCAAGCAAGCTTCAAAAGTGCTTCTAAACTTTATTCTGCAGCGAGACCTGAGACATCTTTAATCTCCAGGTCCCTGAAATCTCATTCTCATGAGATGAACCCCTACTCTATGGTCCCTTCAAAATGCAAGTGTTATGAAGCAGAAAAGGAACAGGAATTGAGCTGTTGTGACCTTAAAAACAAACAGATGTGGGGGCCCTTAAGAGGGCATTTTAATAAGTGAGGAGGGCATGTAGCCACCAAAAAGTACATTTGAATCAAAACACACCGCCTCCAAAAAAAAAAAAAAGTACACAAAAATTTATAAATCGATACCTGGCCCTAAAATCAAGTCCTCTATACTATATAGCTAATAAAGTTATATCTCAACAACAAATAAATTTCAGCAATGAAATTCTAATGCAATGAAACTAGAGAATCGAAGTGATTTTGCACTGCCTAGTTCTAGTAAAATATTTTAGATGTTCACTAATAACCAAGTATTACCATATATGCCGGCTATGCCAACAGGGCGTATAAGATGACGGGGCGTATAAGACAACTCCTAATTTTGCAGTTAAAACATGGGTTTAGGCCTATATTCGCTGTGTAAGACAGAATGTTCCTGTGCTGCAACTGTATGTATCACAGTGTGCCAATCACAGCAAGCAAAGGTTCAAAGGTTATACTGTAATAGACTTCCTCTCTGACTCTGGCCAATCTGATCAGGCTTTTGACAGCGTAGATTCGGGTACAGAACATTGTCTAATTTGCATGCATCAAAAGCCTGCTTGGATTGGCCGAGTTAGAGAGGCGGTCCGAGCAGCCTTGCAGTGTTTGGTGCAGGATCAAGTTGGAAAATTTGTTTAGTGGCAATATCCAGATGATTTTTGTTTAGTGGCATATGGAGAGGGATATACTCAGCGTATAAGACGACTCCCGATTTTCAGTTGACTTTTTTAGTTTCAAAAGTCGTTTTATACGCCAGCACATACGGTACACACTTAAACGTTGGCTAAAAGTGAGGATATAGAAGCTGACTAAAGTCAAAGAAAAGAAGAAAATATAAATGTAAGTCAAAGGGTAAATAATCTCACAGCAAAAAAAAAAAAAAAAGAAAAAAAAAGTTTCATTCAATCAGTGATTTGTTGAAGAGTCTTGTATTTAGGGAGATGAGAGGGTTCCAAACAAGGAACCTGAGGATCACACTGGGTAAGACTCAGTCAACCTGACTTGGTAACTCAAGTTTAAGCCCAGTGATGAGGTGCTGCCAAAGTCCGGGGGCACTGGGGTGACCAGTGGCCCCAGCAGGGCTCAGAGCACCCAGGGCTACATACAAAACTGTTGGGCATAAAAGTGACTGAGATATGCCAGGAATCATATTTGGTGCCTGAATTACCTCCCCAGCCCCTATTAGGAGTTTCATTCCTTACACTTCTCAATTTTTTTCTAAAATCATGAGGAAAGAGCTAAACACATATTACAAATAAACTCTAATAGAGTTATACTAGAAATATATTCTAATAGTTATACCAGAAATGTACTCTAGACATGTAATAAAAATATACTATACATTTGTACTGTATCTCTGTATATGCTCTGATACACAATTTAGCGTGAATCCTAACACTGTATTGGACCCGAAATACAGAAAATTAGTCAACCCCAAAAATCTATACTGTGACCTTATTGGATGGTCCCTAACTTCCTCAGGTAAAGCTTCAATCATACATACATTCACTGAAATCTCTGTGTCTAACTATTTCGCCCACCTACTTGGAAACATCAAACTCTTCAAAGCTTTGGTCTTCTTCTAGGTCTTTTCTTCACGTTTCTATGACAGAAACTTACCTATTGTGTGTAGTTTAAGCAGAAAGACTATGTGTATATGAAATGCCAAGTTCCACTTTGTGCTGTTGCTGTTTTGGTGGCCACACTTGTGTTTAGGGACCACTCCTGGCTCTGCACTCAGAGGTTGCTTCTGGCAAAGGCGAGAATCGAACCCAGGTCCCCACTGTGTAGTTTCCTGGCACTTACTCTACTTTGAAAGTACTACAAAATACTCATTTGGAGCAGGATCTGAACATGTCAGACAATACCAACTGTGATGAACGAGGAGCAGAAAGCCAACCGCTCAAAATAGAGCACTGTCCTTTCTGTTTATAAAGGATACAAGAAACAGTCAAAATAATTCTGAATTTTATCAATTGCTGATTTATGCCAAAGATATTGTTATTTATTCTAGGCTCTGTTAGAGCGAATATAGTTGTCTAAACAGGACATCTGTTTGGGCTATAATACTTCTGGCAAGCAAGAACTTTATTAAACACTAACAAAAACAATAAAGACATCTTTATTGGATCTGGCAACAACAGCAGATTCACAACGAAAACCTGAAGAGCGGCAATGACCATCACTGGGCTCAGGGCCAGCTCTAATCTAAATCAATAAACAGAGATCTGCAAGAGAAGCTATAGTGAAAGGGTAGTTGGGACAATTCCCACAGACATTAGAATCGCACTCAGGGACACAGAAACACATGGGATAGGAAACTGGTCAAGCATTTTATTTTGATCAAGAGCTGCCAAACTAAATCCAAATCCAAACAGTATCTTAAAAACTAACACAGACACATAAATACATCCCAGAGTATTTGTTCCTTATGCCTTTCTTCCTTAGTAATACTTAACTGAAATGTTCTATTTCAGTGTTTGGAGATGGGGGTGGTGAAAGGCTAGGGGGAGTTGCTGTTGATTTTTTTTCAATATGCTAGCCATTTCAACAAAACTAAGTTTATTAATTGGTTAACTTAATGTTATGAACATCATAAAAGTCTTATAATCAAGAGTCTAGTATATCTCTTATACCCTATAGCTGCTATATAGCTATGCCTAGTTCATAGCTTAACCAGAAGCTTTTAGGCTTCTGATAGAAATAGTGAGAGAAAAACAAGAAAAATCTAAAATATCAAAACACATTTCTCAAGTCATCATTGTAGAAAGAAGTTAAATATAACACCTAATTTATCATAAAGCATAAAAATCAAACTGATATTCAGAAAATAATGAAGAATATCCCAAGTTTCACAAGTAATTCATGATCTTAAGCTCAACTGGGAAATTCCAGATGAAGGAATTAAGAGCCTAACATTTATTCTACATATAAAAGTTAATATACTCATCATAATTAACCACAATTGTTTTGTGATTTTAAAATGACTTCTCCCTCAGAGCATTCTGAACTTCAGTTGTACAACTAAGTTCATTGATTTGTTGAGAAGTCAATTTCTTCAAACCAAAACAAAAGCAGTAATAGTCCTAAGTGGTTCATCTGCTTCATATTATCCGATGGTATCACCAACGCTAAGAGTTCAAGGAAATGTTAAAACCAACCCATCCAATATTTACCAAGACTCTTTCTAGCATCAGAAATATCATTTATCCATATTAAGATCCAACAACATATCTCTGTGACCCTGATTCTCATTCAGGTCAAAATCCATTAAGAATCAAGTAAAACTGGGAATCATTAACTGTTAATGAACCAAATGCCTGTGACATGCTACTACAGGCCCTTGCTATTTATCGTCCAGGAGCTGTCCAATAAACTTTGGGGAGTCACATGCCATATCTCTATTTTCCAAGTGAATCTCTAATGCATTGGTTCTCAAATAGTGGGGCGTGTCCCCCCATGGGGGGGTGAGGCTCCATAAAGGCGGGTGCCTATGACTTCGGCAAACATTGTCATAACAAGCTAAACCCCATGCCTATGTCTCTGAATGTCTCTGGAGCTGAGAGTTGCTGCGTCTTGCTTCAAACCCGGCTTCGAAAAGCTATGCATTGCAAAACATACTCATTGGTGCCATTAATCCAGATATCACCTCTGATTAAAAAAATCAGCTCAAATTATTTTATATATTTTTGTATTGCAGGTTTAAGTTTTTTTAATAAAGATACTATTTACTGTTGCGCAAGGGGACGCGAAAAATGTTTTTTTCTTCCTAGAGGGCATGACAGAAAATAATTGAGAAGCACTGCTCTAATGCCATCAAGAAACGAAAAAGCTGCTGAGATCCAGGTGCACCAACTAATTTATAGTTTCCATGTGAGAAAACAAAGTGGATTCAAAACAAAATGCTTCATAAACATTCTGAGTTCCAATGGGCTCTATTATTCCCTCCCACATGCTTCAAATATCCCTTAAGGGAGCAGATAAATAGAATGGATGTTCAGGTGTGTGCCTTGCATGTTACTAACCTTGACTGGATCCCCTGCACCTCATGCAAAAAAGAAAAAGTGAGAAGCTATAAAAATAAGACCAAAAATTAATTTTAAGATTGCTGGAAAACAAGGCCATTTTTAAACTGCTCCTGAGAATAGAGTCTCACTCACCCCATTGTCATGTGAGGAGGCTTCACTGGGACCATAGAAGCAAAGAGAAGCTCAATGCACCAAATGGGTCTACATGAAAGTCTGTGGCAATTGAAAAGATGCTCCATGAGAGGACTGAAAAGATGCCTAATAAGTCACAGGAATGTGGTCCAGGGTCCTGGGAAGAGAAAAATCTCAGAGAACAAAAGCAAAAATTTTAAAAAATACCATACAGAAGAATGAATCAGCCATTACATTTGAACTCCTCAGAGGACCTGCCTTCCACTGCCACTGTCCCTGCATTCTCAATGCTGAGGGTACAGGAGAAGGATCTGAAAAGCCTACAAATGAGTTGGGGCAAGAATAGAATAATGTGGGACCAGAGAGGTGGCGCTAGAGGTAAGGTGTCTGCCTTGCAAGCGCTAGTGTAGGACAGAC
>PVKC010010099.1:0-26072 GCA_004027635.1 Crocidura indochinensis
GCAGCTTTGTCACACATTAACTGTTCATATATCAGAAAGTTTATCTCTGAACACTATTTACTTAGACTGTCTTAGAGCAGTTTTCGGTTCACAGGAAAAGAGTTCCCTCGAATCTCTTCGCACATGCACACATATTCTCACCTCCTATTAACATGAGCTTTTTTATAATTAATAAACTGATATTTGACCAAATATTATATTAACCAAATTCCGTAGTTTACATTAGGATTCATTGTTGGCATTTTACATTATTTGGGTTCAGACAATCCCCATTATGATGTAGTTGCCCTTAAAATATCATACAATATAGTTCCACCAAGTTAAAATGACTATGTACTACCTATTTATATTTTAATTGTTATCACAAATATATCTATACTAAGTACAAATACTTATATATTTATTATATAGAGGAACAATAATTTAGTATTTAATATTCCATTGAATGTATATGTCATATTTATTCATCGATGCATTACTAAAGTCAATTAGGTAGTTTCTAATTTTGGAAATAATAGATAAAGTTCTATAATCAATCCACTCAGGTTTTTAAATGAACATAAATTTTCAACCCATCTAAGTAAATACATAAGAATGTGATTACTGGGTTACAAGTGGAATCCTTTTGCAAACAGCTTTCAAGTGTCTACTATTTCAGATTTCCACCAGCAATGAGAGATAAGAAACTCTGCATCTTTAACAGCATTTGGTGTTGTTACAAATGTGTAATAATATTACATAATTGCTTTAAATTCCTTAGTCACATATAACTCTGTGTATCTGTCATATGTTAATGTTTCAATATTGCATCTTCTTTCTTGAGGTACTTAATTATATTTTCCATATTTTTTAGAAACATATTTGTCTTGATTTGGATTTCCGGAATGATAAGTGATGAACAGTATATTTCCATGTGTCTGCTGGCCATCTGTTGGTCTTCCTCAGAGAAGTGTCTGTTCATTTCCTCTCTCCATTTTTTTTATAAAGTTTCTAAGTTTTGTGGAGTTAACCTTTGTGACTACTTTGTTTATCATCTTACACCAGTTTGAATGACCCGTATAAAAAATAATGAAAACAATCTCTGTTGGCAGGGATGTGGTGAGAAAGGAACTCTCAGATATTGCTGGTGGGCTTGCTGCCTAGTCCAATCCCTATGGAAAACAGTATTGATGGTTCTCAGTAAACTCAAACTTGAGATGCCTTATGATCTAGCAATCCCTCTTTTGGGTATCTCTTCCCGGGATAGAAACCATTAATCCCAATTTATGTATGCACACCACTATTCATTTCAGCACTCAGTACAGTGACAAGACTTGAAATTAGCAACAGATGTCCAACAACAGAAGAGTGTATCATAAAGATGTGGTACACATACAACGGAATACTACATAGCTGTAAGGAATGATGCAATCATGAAATTTGCAGTAATGTGGATGCAACTGGAAAATATTACGGTAAATGAAGTAATCCAGAAGAAGAATAAATATAGAATAATATCACTTATATGTGGCATTTAGAATAACTGCATGAAGAAATCAATGGTCTAAATGGCAATTCTCTCAAACACTCTTGGCCCCAGAGTATAGTGAAGAGAAGAAAAGAAACTGGGTGTAAGAGGAGAAACACAAATATGAATGGATGGGGCTAGGGGCCAAGCAGTCTCAAGTGCATTGTTAGTGTTAAAGGATTGTACTAAATATCCAAGGCAAGGGCAACAACAGTGGAATCAATAGACCCAAACTTTAACAATCTAAACTTAAATAGACCTGTTATACTAGTGGGCTGGGGGGTTGGGTGGGATAGAATGCACGTGGGGAATATTGGTGGAGGGAAGTGAACAGGAAGTGAACACTGGTGGTGCGACAGGCCCTGATTCATTATATGTCTGAAACCCAACTTTGTGAATCACAATGGTTTCAATCAAATAGTTTTAATAAAATAAATTATTATATTGTAACTTTTCAAGTTGTTTCTATATTTTTGATACTAAACTATTACCAGTCATGTGTTTTGCCACTGTTTTCTTCTAGTCTATGGCTTCATTTTACTCTGTTTACTCTGTTAATAAAAAATTGTATTGATATGTTAGTTTTTGACGATATAGTTACCACAATAAATTTACCTGCTATGTTCCTCAGTTCTGAAAGTCTGCGAGAGTCTAACTCTTGATTGCTTCTAAGATCCGATTTTTTTTTATATTTTTTTTTCTTTTTTGTCCCCAGATCTGATTTTTGATTCTCTCTATACATTTTTTCCCGCAGCAGTGACACTAGAACAGGTGACACACAAAACACTGGGTATTGGACCAGATTCAGAGCATGTATCATAGAAAAGACATCCATATAAAATCACTTAGGGCACTGTTCACACCTTTATTTATATAGTAAGGTGCAATGATTTATGAAGTGGTCCTTGTTAGAGTTTCAAGCATACAATGTTCCAACATCTTCCACCATCAATGTCAATTTTCCTCCACCAATACCCCCAGGATCCCTCGATCCTCACCCCTGCCTCTACCTTGCCTCCACCCCTGTCATGCCCCCTTCCCCAGCCTGCTTCCTTAACAAGCACACTTTTTTGGTATTTTAGACCACACCCATTTGATGTGCAGGAATTACTCCTGGCTAAGCGCTCAGAAATTGCCCCTGGCTTGGGGGGACCATATGGGACGCTGGGGATAGAACGGCTGTGATCTTTCCTTGACTAGCATTTGCAAGGCAGACACCTTACCTCTAGCGCCACCTCGCCAGCCCCAAGAAGCACACTTTTAAGTTCAGTAGTTGTAGCTTGTGTCTCATGCTCATTGCGTTGGCTCTGTGGTTTAGATATAAATATAAATCACATCTCTATAGCATACCTTGGCCCCTGGCCTAGTTACCAAGAGCCTGAGGATGGCAAAAGACTTGTATGTAGAGCTTATTGACTTTATATTTTTGGAACATTTAGTACAACCTTCTATTTCCATTACTACAGGCTCTTCCCTTTGCTAATTATGTGTCACCCCTCTTCCATCCTTTAGAAAGGGTGAAATTACATCAAGGATTCATTTTCACTAGGTAATCACAATTTAGCATTTGAAGTACTTCATAGAGAAACTTCACAATGACAATTGTTAAGGAAAACTTTTTTTTCCCACGCCAACTAGAGATTATTTAGATGAATAATAATCAAATATTGACATAAAGGTCTATAAAAAAGAAACAAATTGCTTTAAAGTCCTGGAAATCAACCATCCTCTGACTAAACCCCAAATTAAAAACCTTTCCACTGATTACCAACTAGCTTATAAATTTCAACTTTCAAATGTCATGAGACTATCATCTTGGCCTTGGGTATAGTATTTCTTCCAACAGACTCCCATACGTACAGAAAGAGTTCATATAAGTTTAGGGATTCCATTACAGATCCCCAAAGAGGATCTCCTTCCCTTCTGTATTTCCCTGATTTCTTGTACAGTTAGCTAAAGTTCACAAAGGAAATTCCATTCCCAAGCTAAAATTTGAGATGACAGCTTTTATTATTTAATGACTTGGTAACAGTTGGTTTCAAAGATCTGGGTATTATTTTTAAGGGAAAAAGAGTCATCAAAAATGATAAATATTATTTTGTTTCCAAATTCTTGAGGACGCGGTATCTTGTGGAAAACAAAATGCCTTATTTGTATGTGATATAAGTATTCAACATTGGCACCTTTTGTGAATTGAATAGTCATCCTCTGTGATTTGCCTGGAGAAATTTCAGATAAGCTTCCAAACCAGAACGGAGACTGAATTGCCTCTGTACCTGAAATCCTTTCATGAAATCTCAGTACTGTTTTTATCTTTGTCTCTTCATTTCTTACAAGAAACTATTGTTTCTTGTTATCTGTAAAAGAAGAGGTGGAGGGAGGACAACACTGGTGGTGGGAATGGCCCTAATGCAATGACAATATACATTAAATACAATGTGAAAGACTTGTAATTCATATTGGTCACAATAAAAACTATTTAAAAAAGCCACAACTTGATAAGTTACCAGTATATCAACATATTTAAAAACATATCAAATTATTAATAACTTTCAATATTTCTCTCTAGTATTCATTGGTCTATATATCCCATAATTCATTCCTCTGTCTACCAATTGAAAAGTTCTTTGGGGATCTCCTACGCTGAGACAATTATGAATAAAATTTCTATGAATATTTTACATAAGTATTTGCACGCCTATAGGTTTCTAATCCTTTTCGATTGATTCTTAGGAGAGAGATTTCTGAATCATATATTAAGATGTGTGTTTAATTTTTACAGAAAACGGTCCAACTATTTTCTATGATATTTCTACCAGTAATAAATTGAGGGGTTAAGTCACTTCACATTCTCCAAGTATATATTATAGAGGAAGATGAAATAGAGAAAGTAGACAAGATAGAGAGATTGACTCCCTCTGTGTAAAGAGAAGCTTCCCTTCCTTTTTGCCTGCTTCACTAGATGTCTTTATAAATGCTCAAAAATAGGTATTTAGCTGTAAAAAATTATGCCATTTCTTTGGCTAAGAGATGCATCTATCTACCTTAGATTATTTTTTAAACAATGGAGCATCCTTACCTATTTCTTTTCTTTTCTTTTTTTTTTTTTTTCAGATTCTTCACCCCTACTGTTGTTTGGTTAACTCAATGGATATTTCACTCATATTCCCCTCATTAACAGATCATTCCTTGGTTTTAGTCTTGGTTAAAATGATCTTGGTTTTACTTTCAGTGCTCATCATTGCATCTCTAGATATTCCTATTGTTCAGAATATAGGCTTTATGCCAAATTAGTCTCAACTATTTTGACTGGGAGATTGTAATTAGAGTCAGAGCCAAGAATAAATTTCCTATTGAAGTTTTCCAAATATGCTGCCATTATCAAAAATATCATATAACATATGTACCATAGATTGAATATATTATATACAATATAATTAATAGTTTTAGTTATTACATAACTACCAAAGTGCCCCCAACAGAACTTCTACCACTCTCTCCTAAATATTATTATAATTTAGGTTACATGTTTACAATAGTGTTGGTAGTATTAACATTTATGTTCTATTGTATACAGTTACCTCTCCTTACTATTACTAAAGTATCTAATATCCCTTTCCCACACCTTTATCGTTACTCCAATTTTTTAGAAGTTATATGCGCACCTATGTTCACTATAGTACTGAGTGTAATAACCAGAACATGAAAACAAGCCAAATAGCCAATGATAGGTAAATGTATCAAGAATCTGTGGCCAATGCACACAGTGGCATACTATGTAGCCACAGGAAAATGAAATCATGGATGGAACTGGAGAATATTAGATTGATTAAAATATTAGAGGGAGGATACATATAAAATAATCTATATAGGGAAGAGAGAGATAGCAGGGAAGTAAGGCATTTGCCTTTCATGCAGAAAGTCAATGGTTTGAATCCCTGTATCCCATATGGTCCAACGAGCCTGCCAGGAGCGATTTCTGAGCATAGAGCCAGGAGTAATCCCTGAGCACTGCCAGGTGTGATCCAAAAAAAACAAAACAAAACAAAACAAAAATAATATGTATCAAATATAAAATAATTTATCTGCGTTATGTAGAGAAACAAAACAAGGACATAAACATTATCAAAAAAATACCCCCTGCATATTGGGTTAAGAACCAAAATTCAGGTGTGAGTAACCCCCTACAGCTATCATTCAGCAACTGTTTTCATTCCATGAAACTTCACTGGAGAATTTACTTCTTGTATAATCACCCTTTAGTTTCAGGTTTTCTTTTGAAGCTATTTAACTTCGTCTCAACTACTACAACCATACTCAAAATTAGCTATCAGAGGTCTCATTTTATTAGCCACACAAACAACAAGTGATCTTATAGTTATATATTTTATAAACATTCAAAATATTCTTTATGATCATGCATTATTTTTTATTTTAATTTTACTGAAACCACTGTGATTTACAAAGTCCTGCAAAGTTGGGTTTTTGATATATGATGAATCAGGGCCAGTCCCACCACCAATGTCTACCTCCCTCCACCAATGTTCCCCAATTGCATCCCATACCAGCCTAGCTGCACCCTCGTCTGCCAGTATAACTGGCCCTTTATAAGTTTAGCCTGTTAAAGGTTGGGTATCTTGAGTTCACTGTTGTTGTCTTTGGCTTATATATTTAATTATGTCCTTTTTTTAACACTACGAATGCATCTGAGATTTCTTTGACCTCGAACCCTATTCTTCATATTTGTTCTTCTCCCTTTCCACTCTTTTTCTTTCCTTCTCCTCACTATACTCTCAGGCCAAGGGTGTTTGATATAATTGTCATTTAGAACAATGCATTCCTTCATGCATTTATTCCAAATACAACCTATAAGTGATATCATCTTGCATTTATCCTTCTTTATCTTGCTTACTTCACTTAACATAATATTTTCTAGTTCCATCCATGTTACTGCAAATTTCATGATTGCATTATTCCTTAAAGCTATGTAGTATTTCATTGTATATGTACCACATCTTCATGATCCACTCATCTGTTGTTGGACATCTGTTGCTAATTCCGGGTCTTGGCTATTGTACTGAGTGCTGCAATGAATAGTGGTGTACATACATACTTTTGGATGAATGTTTTTCTATCCTGGTGATATACAAAAGAGGGGTTGCTAAAACATATGACAGCTCAATTTTGAGTTTACTGAGAACCCTCCAGACTGTTTCCCATAGAGGTTGGAGCAGGAAGCATTCACCAATGCATTGCGTTTTTACATGAGAAAGAAAGATGAGTACATAAGAATCTTTATACAATCATTCAGTATGGAAATCCAAAACCAAGAGCAGTTTAATGTCTTGGTCAAACACCCAAAACATTAGTGTCTAAAGTGTGTTCAGAATATGTAACAATTATACCAACTGTAAGATAATTGAATGACAAAGAAGGGGATATTCAGATGGAGAAGTATAATTTATTTAGAGGTAGGCACCAATCTCATGGTCTCTTGGTGCTGCTGGACAGCCAATCTGCAATTTGGTATTGCCAAGGTCCGAAAAGACATTGGTCTCCATAGTCTCCTAAGTAGGGATAGGTTACAGGAGCAGAACATGAGAAGGAAGAAATTGAAACCTAATCCTATTTCTATTTGTTTCCTTCTTTTTCTTTTGCTTTTCTTTTTTTCTTCCCTTTAACCTTTCTTTTCTCCTGTTTCTTAATTCCTTCCTTTGTTCATTCCTTCCTAAATTACTTTCTACCTTCTTTTCTTCCTCCCTCCCTTCCTTCCTCCCTCCCTTCTTTTCTCCCTTTTTCCCTCCCTTCTCTCTCTCCTTTTTTCCTTTGTCATTCCTCCCTCTCTTCCTTTTTCCTTCTTTTCCTTCCTACTTCCCTTCCTTATTTTATTCCTTTCTTCTTCCTCCCTTTCTTCCTACCATCCTTCCTTCCATCCTTTCTTTTCTCCTTCTTTCCTTCCTTTTCTCCTTCTCTTCCTCTATTCCTCTCTTATTTCATCCCTTTTGTCTTTCCATCCTTCCTTCCTTTCTCCTTCCTTTTTCTTCCTTTCTCCTTGCTTTATTCCTCCCTATCTATCCTCCCTCTATCTTTCCCTCCCTCACTCCCTTCCCACCCTCATTTCCTCTCTTCATTCCTTTCTTTTCCTTACTCCCTCCCTTCTTCTTTCCTCCCTCTCTCCCCTTTTCCTTCCTGACTCCTTCCTTTCCTTCCTCCTTTCATTTCTCCCTCCCTTATGTCTTCCCTCTCTCCTTCCTTTCTCCTTCCTCCCTTCTTTTCTTTCTCCATCCTTCCTTTCTTCCTACTTCCTTCCTTCCTCTTCCTCCACCTCCTCTTCTTTCTTATTCTTATTTATTCTTCTTTCATATGAATAATGACTTAGAGAAAGTGTTGCAGACTCAAAACTTCTCAGTCTGTTCACCTAGTTTAGAGGTTATGTTGAGAAGAGAAATACGTTTTCTAGAAAATGTCTAGAAATGGCTATTGACTTTAACTTTCAATAAAAGTTGTACTTTCAGCTGTTGCATCTCCTAATATGGCTCTTTTACACATCAGATGAAGCACTGGGGAGTTGGTTAATATTAAGTCTAAGGATCATAAATTTTCTTTTCCCACAAAAATGTTTACCACCACTCTGTCGCTTCTGATGTCAGATTCAAAGGATCATTGAATAAGGAAGCATGTCTGGTATAGATATTTTGAAAATATTTGATATGATTATAGATTTTTGATTATAATGAGTGAAGAAAAATAGACAATACTGCATATTTTGGTCTTCCATAAACTTAGCTTCAAATAAAATAATTTTAAGCATAATATTACAAAATTTTCTCCTTTATTAAATGTGGTTTCCTCTTGAAGGAAAATGAAGCTGCCAGATTCAAATATATTTTCAATATTATTAAAACATAAATAGAAAAGAAAAAAATATGAACTAAACTCACAGTGTATTTCAGGATACAATCCAGTTTATATATGCCCAATAAATTCCAGCAAATTTTCCAAACCAGAATTAAACTGTTATTGATGTGGGAGGACAACATACATACATACTTAATAAATATTTAAAATCCAAGCCACAGGCTCAGTGAATTTAATTCCTGCCTATTGAATTTCTTATTGGAAATCATAGTGCATTGAAAAATGAAATTGCAAAAATCTGGAATTTCTACTGAAATTAGTTGGAAGGGTCTATTCCATTTAATCAAGTGGTCTGATATACTTGGTTCTGGTTCACCCATTAAGGTTATATTTCGTTTATTTCTTCTGCCTCCTACAAATAAGCTGACCATGTAGAATATTTGAGAATTTTTGATGTAAGAGGATCATTTAGCACTGAGAAGAATTTCCTCAAATAATACCATTTTATTATATTGTTGATGAGAATGATTTTAACTAGGTCACTGTCTGTGTTGAGTTTTTTATTTTCTCCCTATGTCTGTGTGGGTTTCTGTTGGGACTAAAGTTTCATCAGAGGGATATATTAAATTTATTAACTAGCATAAATGTTCCTAGAATGATTGTCTGAGTGTTTATGCATATATGTGTGTAGTATGTACATATACGATGTAGCACACCATTGAAAAATTTATTTTCCAGGAATAGTTCCTACCTTGTGATGCACCCACCATGACCCATTATTTGAATAAGTGGCTTATAAAATTAATCAATAAATGAATTCAAGTTATTGCTTAATATTTGAAGTGTTTGGAAGTCTTTAAAAATTTTGTGAAGACTTAGAGACCAAAAATATGCTGAGAAATTTAACCCTTCAAGTCAAGACACAACCCTTGTTTATATCTACTTACTCTGATAAACTTGGTTTTGTTTTATGTAATTTCAATTTAATGGCAATTTACAAATGAGTGCTTTTCAGTTAGATGAGACTTACTGTACAAAACAGGGATTCTGGACATATAATTAAACCTTCTGTCTTGCTAGTAACAAGTTTTGATATATCTTGGATGATCACTTTGTGCAAAATAAGATATTTTCTAATTTCTAGTCCAGTTCCAGTGGATGACTCTCTCACAGTTTGATAAGTTTGATGGGAATTCTTCATATGGGAACACAATGTATCTGCGGCAGAGACTTCTAGGGCTTACCATCTCTCATTTGTGATGCTATTATTGTTAGATAAGAACATATGACAATTTCTGATCCATGGATATGTGTTCTTCATTGTCTATCTTCCTTTGGCATGGCCACCATGAAAGCTAACTAGAATAGCGACAAGTTAAATATGTTTATATTCCTACTACTTGGAAGACGCTGCCCTGGAGAGTCAGTGTACTTGCACTTGAATAACTGAGATTTTAAATGTTTTCACTACAGTGTTACATAGCCTGAAGACAAGCACATATCTTGCTACAGACCCACATGATCATCTCAAATGGTTTATTTACACCCATGGAGCAAAGAAACAGAATATATTAAGAAAGTAAATTGCATAGAGATACTTAACAAGGCACAGGTAAATGACTCAACAAGTGGTTGTTTAATGAAATTTACCACAGAGATTCCCCATCATAGGAAAGGGATCTGGGGCAGTAGATACTCATGGAGAAACGCTCTATATCCTGAGAACTACAGCACATGGTAGGGCTCAAAAAGGCTTGGTGAATTCAACTGAATTGAGCAAACAGTATGATGAAGCAAATGACTGACTTTAAAATTGACAATATGGAAATGGATATTGGTCCTATTCCTTACTTATAGCTTCCATTTTAAAAATAGAGAAATTTTAAAGTCTATGTGTGATGGTAGTTGTCATTCACACATTCGTTTATTCAGTAAATATTTATAATGTCTAGATTGCTCAAAGCACTGTGTTAAACACTGTAATATAGTAATAGACAAATCCTTACAAAATTTACATTTTTAGACAGTAGGACTGAGTGGTAGCAAGGGTACTAGGGTTGGAGCTAGGAACACATAAATTATTTAAATGAAATTATGGTAATTATTACCATTAAGAATTACTCTTATCTCAATAATGTATGACCAAGACAACTAACCTATCCTGTTATCATAGGATCTGTTTCAATTTTAACACAAGTCATGGTGACTGTGTTACCATGATAATTCAGCAACAATGAGGCTCTCTTACTACAGCCCTAAGGTAAAATCATACAACTGTACCTTCACTTGTGACTAGTCAGTATGATAAGAAAGAAGATCTTTGTTCAGCATCTATCTACCTTCTACCTTGCTTTCAATTTTGCTTCAGTTTTGATGCAGTGACATTAGTCAAACATACCAAATGCCATTCTTGCGAAATGAAGAGTGACGGAAAGAATTCTATCTTTTTCTCTCTCAAAATTTGCAATATTTTGACAACCTTTAATCTGAACTCCATCTTTGTGCAGGAAAGAGTATTATTTTATAGATGAGGAAGCTGAGAACAGAAAATCAAAACATTCAATCAAAATCATGAAGATATACCAAATACAGGGAAGTGGACTCATCAATGTTCACTCTTATCATTCTGCCTCAGGAGCACAGGCACAAACTCTCTGTTTTAGCCTCTATTTCTCTCTTATAATATAATAGATTATATCAAATATATTATATATTACTTCTATTATATTATAATATAATATATAATAATATCTCTATTATAATAGTCATCTTACTAGCAAATATAACTTGAGGTGATACTGTAGGTAAAAATCATTCATAGTAAAATTTCCCTGGATGAGTCAAGAAATTCTGAATAAATCTATATAATGCTTCCTCGTTTGTCAGCTTATAATACATTATTATTTACAAAATCAGAATTCATCTTTAACTTACTGAGAGGTGGTTACAAGGAAGAATGCAATAGTGCTGAGGGAGAGACTTTTCCTCTTCAAAAATAGACAGCAGGAATATATGTACCATTTATCATCGCTCTATTTGTTTCGTTTCCTTTTTTACTAAGCGTACATAATTGAATCCTAACAGGATAAGTTTACTTTAGATGTTATACTACTGTATAACATTTTCTTAGATTTTGTTTAATAAGAAGGATCTCTTTATAGACATTATCTATGTTCTTCAAAAACTGCTAGAGATTTTAGGGAACTAGGAAGTAAACAAAAATAATCTTTGATTCAAGTGAGAATCAAATCATGCAAGTTAGTTTAGTGTTTCTGGAAGGATGATTACATTCTTGCATTTTAAGTAAGCTTTCAAAGTAATTTGGTGGTGGGAAGATTACACTGGTGAAGGCAGGGGATTCTTTTTATGACTGAAACCCAATTAAAATCATGTATGTAACCATGGTGCTTAAATAAAGAAAAAATAAAGATGGAAAAAAGTGATCTTTGGGGCTGGAGAGATAGCATGTCTTGCATTCAGAAGGATGGTGGTTGAATCCCGGCATCCCATATGGTCCCCCCAGCCTACAAGGAGCGATTTCTGAGCATAAAGACAGGAGTAAACCCTGAGCGCTGTCGGGTGTGACCCAAAAACCAAAAAAAAAACCAAAAAACCCAAAAAAGGTGTTCTTTAAGATTCTTAAAGTTCAAATTCTGTATCTGTGCTGTTATTGTAGAGAAGATAACGTTTGTCCATTCTACTCACTGTATTAACTCTTTCATCTGATCATTTCCTACCTATAACCCATAATGTCTGTTTCCTTATTTAGGACTAATAGATACTGGAGAAGAATATATATAATTATAATATATAATATAATATATATCCCCCCCCATCCGATTCTGTGGAAGAAAAGCTGTGAAGGCAACCAAATAAGCAGGGAACCGAGGTTCAGATGGGGAAAATGGCAGAAGAGGACCTCTCAGAGTTCTCTGGACTAGAAAACCAGGAACTGAGGTACATTTATAGAAGAGATGAGCTGGTATGCCTCACTCTACTCTTCAAGTCCATCTTCCAAGAAAGGGCATCTGGTGGACTGAGACTGAATCACATGTGCGTGATTGGCTATATCCTAACTACATGTGTTGTATTAATATATTTACATATATAAATATAATGTTGTGCATTACTTAAGTGTTTTTTTTCACCAGTTCTAAATAATCATGAGTTCCCTGGGTATTTTAGTCATTTCTACTAGCCAATGAGCCCATGTCTTATATTTTTCCTGCAATCTCTGAGCTCTGTATTTTGCTTCATTTTGACCGAACTATCTCTACTGTATTTAAACAGCCTCCCTTAATTATTAAAAAAAAAAAGTGAAACACTGATAAAACCTGGAAGCTCTAACAAAAGGCATCCTTCAGGGGATTTGCTTCACCTACTGGTTTCTTCTCACTCTGAGAAACAACTCAGCATAGCCAAAGATGTCATGATACCAGGAGATAAAAAGGAAATACATCTCCATATAATGGAAAGCTATAGATAAAGACAGCATGTTAGATACAAATATTTACTAAGATATGCACAAAGTTTCTGTATTTTGACTGATTCATGCCAGAAATAGTATGAACTATATATAAAACACCAACAATTATTTTGAAGTAAAAATATCTAACAACCTGGGGCCTGGGAGATAGCACGGAGGTAAGGCGTTTGCCTTTCATGCAAAAGGTCATCGGTTCTAATCTCGGTGCCCCTTATGGTCCCCCGTGCCTGCCAGGAGCAATCTCTGAGCATGGAGCCAGGAGTAACCCCTGAGCACTGCCGGGTGTGACCCCAAAGAAACAAAAAAGAAAAAAAAAGGAAAAAAAAGAAAAAATATATCTAACAACCTAATTGAGAGAAAAAATAATTTTGTCGTTACCAAGGAAATCAAGGCAGAACAAGCTATATGACTATCAAAATGACAACTTTTCTCAGCCAGAGACACATACAACACGTAGAAAGAAACCACCCAGGGTGCTAATGGAAAAACTCTTAAGAAAAAAGTCACAGTCATATCTGAACATAAGATACAGCATACCACCTTTTAAAATTCTCTTCCTCACAAATATTGAAGGAATATTTTAAATGCTAAATTATTTACCCTACATATCAAGGATTACTGTCTTGCACAAACTACATATGCCAAAAATATTGATACAGGACACAATCAATGCAAACAGCCTATTACTTATTTTCTGATTGACATATAATTCTTTTACTTTAGTTAAAAACTTCCCTCCAAGTCATTCTAATGATTATCCTTCTGACTCTTCAGATTTGAGAGAGCCATCACTATTCCATTTTTTACTTTGCCAAGTCAAATTCTTAGAAAATGTATTCCAGATTCAAAAAATAATTGCTATTTTCTTTCTATTTCTTCTCAGGGGGTGGGAAAAATAACTCTAACAATTTTTTTACTTCCTCTCCTGGTGTAGCTGGAAAATTTACAGCTCTGGGCTGATAGTGCCCAGACAGTCTTGCTAAATCCTATTATCATCATGGCTTCGAGAGACTATGTCAGTTCAAAACTCAAATGACCTTCTTTGCTTCCAAGATACCTCAAATATCCCCAATGTATTTGCATTTATATAATATTCACCTGCACAATATGAGATCATTTTGACAAATTTTGCACACTTCTATCTTTCTGAGGATGTGTGGCTGAAAAAACTGAGAACTTACACAAGAAGAACATTTTTGGGGTTATATGTATGTCCAAAATTGTGGTCTTTAATGATAGGAAGGGTTATATAGTGAGGAGAGAACATGGGCAAAGGGGAATTTCAAGTAGATCAGAAATGATTAGTAGTTCCATTCGCTTTATAACCACCCTGATTTGTGATATTAGTTTTAAATGCAAGAGACTAGGAAAAGGTTGATTTCTAGAGGCCAGAGCGGTGGCACAGCGGTAGGGCTGTGCCTTGCACCACTGCTAACCTAAAACGGACCTTGGTTAGATACCCTGACGTCCCATGTGGGCCGCCAAGCCAGGAACGATTTCTGAGCACATAGCCAGGAGTAATCCCTGAGCGTGGGGTGTGGCCCCCCCAAATAAACAAACAAAAATAAATAAATAAGTAAATTGGGATGTGAGGATTAGCTAGACAAAATCATCAGAAAGATTAGAATTTATATGTTCCTTTCACTCAGTCATCTTCCAATGTTGACTGGAAGGATTTCAAAATAGAGGAAACTTTAAATACAAGAAAATAAAACGACTCCACTGTAAAGGTGAGGCCTTCCACCTGTTGTCACAGAAGAGGCTTTTCTGTGAAGAATTTAATAGCATTAAACAGAAAGAATGGAGGCCAGGGTCTTACATACAGTAAAGCCATTCAGGAAATCCAGCCAGCAATAACCAGCGGCACAACCACCAATATCCACTGCTATCACACCAACACAACAACAGTATTCTAGCTTGGGTTCTTACACCACCATGGCAATTGCTTCTTAATTGATACTTGGGTCTCTTATTGAGGGAATTCTTTGCTCTTAAAGCAGAAAAAAAAAAAAACAACCAACCTTTTGGAGAATAGATTTCCTAGACTCCACTTATTGAAGAGGATTTCTTGACAAAGAAAGTGACTTTTCCTGTAAGGGTTGGCATTTTTCATGTACATAATAAATACTTGTGTTCTCTGATTCCATGAAATTTTCAGTCCAGTACAGTTTGATTACTTCAGTTCGGACATTATATAGATAAGACTTATTTATTGCATCTGATAATCCTATTTGACCAGATAAAGTAAGAGCAGGCAGAAGAGTATAGCAATCAGTTCATACCATATGTTGTTACTATTAAAGCACTGAGTATCATATTGCTTACAGACATCTCTTGTCATATTTCAGATCCAAAAGAAATCCAATAAGGAGAAAACATTAGGTAAAATACCACCTTTACGTGGGTAAAATTTTATTTTGTTTTGTTTGGTTTGGTTTTTTTTTTTGTGTGGGGGGGAGAGGGTCACACCCGGCAGCGCTCAGGGGTTACTCCTGGCTCTATGCTCAGAAATCGCTCCTGCCAGGCCCAGGGCACCATATGGGATGCCAGGATACGAACCACCGTCCTTCTGCATGCAAGGCAAACACCCTACTTCCATGTTGTCTCTCTGGCCCCAAGTTGGGTAAAATTTTAAACTACTAAAACTCTTCTATTTGTAGGGAGGTTTAAAAAACTAATCTTCACATTGGATATTTTTTAAAGAATTAATTATGAGATAAAGGCTGCACAAATGTTGACATGGCAATGGTATGGATTGTGTGTTGGTATGTGGGAATTTCTCTAGCCGATATCTGTTTTACCCTATCAGTGAAAATCTCAAAGCATATAACACTTCAGAGATAAAGATTGAGAAAATTTCAGATTCCTATCTAATATAATGATGCAAACATCATTACACTTGCTCTTCAGTACTTTTATTTCATAGACTCTCTCTTATGACATTTCTCAGGATGGGACATTTCATATTAAAAGGTATTTCTCTGAAAGTCCATGAAACTTTTTCATGAACTGTAAAGTATATGACATTAGAAGTCAATTATAACATGGCTTTTATATAATTCTGATATATCTTTGGGTTTTGTTTTTGTTTTGGGGCCACACCTGGTGATGCTCAGGGATTACTCCTGGCTCTGCCCTCAGAAATTGCTTCTAGCTTGAGGAATCATATGGGATGCCAGGGATTGAACCCAGGTCTGTCCAGGATTAATCACATGCAAGGCAAACACCCTACCACAGTGCTATTGCTTCAACTCTGACTCTAATATATCTTTGGACTACCACAGTTATTCCGAGGTAACAACTCATTAAATTTGTACATATAATAAAATAAGGCTTCTACTAAGCTAATTCTACTTGGGACTCTATAAAACCAGAAGAATAGAGATCAATTCTGTCATAAAAGCAAAGATGATATGATTATTAAAGTGAAGAGTGGTGCCACTGAGAGAGTCAGGATTGCACATAAAATGTTTCCAAAAGGTTTAGCATTACCATCATTCAGAATAAATCCTGCACATGGTGTACCGATCAGAAAAAAGTAATATTTCAAATAGGAAGAATTTTAGTACATGAATCTTTATAGAAATTAAACAGATGGTAATCTAAATATTTTCAACAGCAGAATGTGATTAATTGCTATACCTGAAGGTCTGAGGACATACTTTTTTTGCAGCACCCTAGATTCTAGCTGTATTCAGAAAGAAACTTCTTCAAGTCTATCTGATGGTAAATAGTAATAATAATAGAAAGACATATGACTAATTTGGAACCACAAAGAACTTGCCACTGCTAACTTTCTCTTTTACCTACTCACTAAAATTTCTTCTTGTCTTTTCTTAGAATCCAACTGGAATGTAACAATGGAATTAAGAAAACAATACGTTCAAATATAATCAGAGTGAAAGAATCGGGGTGGGGGGAAACACGTAGATGATTTTCCTAGTATAGGTAAGTCATAAAGACAGGCAACAGGATGTTAGAACCCAGTAAAAACTTAATAAGTTTCCAAAATATTCAAATGTGTGATTTTATTATTTAGAAATGTAGTTCTGTTGAATATAGGACAACTATAAATGTCTATTTATCTATCTTTGCAACTTCTTTGTTATGGGGGGATATTTTTTGGTTTTTGGGCCACACCCGGTGTTGCTCATGGGTTACTCCTGGCTGTCTGTTCAGAAATAGTTCCTGGCAGGCACGGGGGACCATACGGGACGCCAGGATTTGAACCAACCACCTTAGGTCCTGGATTGGCTGCTTGCAAGGCAAACACCACTGTGCTATCTCTCTGGCCCCTCTTTACAACTTCTTAGAGCATTGCCTGAACAATAACTGAGTGCCTTTGACAGTCAATGGGTGTTTTCTTTTCTTTCTGCAAGGAATCCAGAATTTCTTCTGTAATTTTGTACTATGATTCTAGATAATAACTCAAGGTCTTACCAATAAAGAATGTAATATTGCATTGAAAATGACAGAAATCTAGGCACTAAGCCCATAGTTTTGGCAAAACGTAATTTTATTTCCATGTTACGAACTAAAAATGACCACTAAAGAGCACAATCTTTTTCATTTTCTTTCTCAATTAGCAGATGAACATAACGTACTCTAGATTTATGCTACTCTGATATTACAAGTCAGTTCTTTCATATGTAGCCACATGATTTGATTAACAAGTCAGACTCTTTGAAAAGGGGACTTCAGGAGTTACATCTGTAATTCTGTGAAATCTCAGAAAGTCTGCTCTGCCACAAATTAACCTTGCAATTGGTACCTAATAATAGATTAATTGTACTATCACCCCTATAAAACATAAGAATCACACTGTATAGAGTGCTTGCTAGAGTGGCATGTGCTGATCTGGGTTTGATTCCTGGCATCCCAAGAACCCACCAGAAATGATTCCTGACCTTGAAAGTAATTTCTGAGCATAGCTAGTTGTAGCCCCCAAATAAATAAAAATTAAAAAAGAATCATTATGATATATGCTCTATTTTATGGTGGGAGAATAAGAATATCCTAGAGGACCTACTCCATTGAAAAGAGCAATGGAATTACATCATGCCCTTTTAGAATTATTTCTATTCTAATTTTGTAATTTTTGCACAAAGTATAAATATCACAAATCCCATTTAGAATAACTAACATATTAATTTCATTCTCTATCAGTAATCTTTTACTAAGAAGGTTGCTGACCTGTTCTTTAAATAAATAAGGAATTTTAATATGACCATGATTTATTACAACCAAGAAAGTTTTCATCATTTCACTAAATGCTTTTATAAGCAGAAACCTAGCTGAAAATTTCCTATTCAATGAGTTCTTGCTATTTTTATTGTGTATCGGTAAGTTATTATATAATTGGTCCAGGACTTTTTGATTTAGGATTCAATGGAATTATCAGGGACGAAACTTCTTTCTATATTTTTCTCTGCCAGGAAAGGAGTAGCAGGATTTATCCTGAGGCTATTCTCCTGCATTTCAAAGCAGCTTTAAGTTTACATTCTAAGGCAATAATGACCTGATATTTTACTAGAGAGAAATGAATTCCATGTCCATTTCTAGAACAATCTGGGAAAATAGGAATGAATTTACCTGGCTGTCTTTGACCAAAATTGATATGCACTTTTGGGATGTGAATTTAGTCTGATTTGAAGTATATGGCGACCAAGATGAGAAAAATAAAATGTGTGTGCGGTGTTAGTAGCATTCATAATAGAAGCAGTAGAACCACTAATTAATGTTGTTCGTTGGTAGCAAAAGTAAAAGCGGCAGCTACAGTAACTGTAGTAATAGCAGATGTTATCTAACTCATGAAACATTTATAATGTTCTAGACTAGCTGTAATATATTTATTCACTTAATAGCCACAACAGTATTAAGCCTTACCATAATTATCTATCGTTTATAGAGATATTTTAACAATTCAGTTTATATAGATAGTCAGTGGTAAAACTAGGAGTGGTGGGGCCGGAGCGATAGCACAGCAGTAGAGCGTTTGCCTTGCTTGCAGCCAATCCAGGATGGACAGTGGTTTGAATTCCAACATCCCATATGATCCCCCAAGCTAGAAGCAATTTCTGAGCGCAGAGCCAGGAGTAACCCCTGAGCATCACAGGATGTGGCCTTGAAACCAAAATCAATACCAAACTAGGAGTGGTAACTCAGGGTGGGTGCCCCTGTGAAGGGGGTTCTTCTGTGAAGGTCATGTTGGAGGAGGCATGTTAGCAGGTGAAACAATGCCTGACTTCTATAACTGAACAAAACCTGAATCTGGGTATTCACAATATTTATAGACTTAGAGCACATTTTGTTTACTAATCTTTCAATTAATACTTAGGGCATAATATACAATTAATTTTCTGTTTAACTTTACTTGATATGTTCTAATACAACACAAACTGTTTTACTCTCTTAAGATAAGTGATGGGCAGTGTCAGAGGTGGCAATTTTCTATGACTAGAAGAAGAAAGATTAACTTTGCAAAGTTTTTTATTGGAAGGCTTAACCTTCTAAAAATAGTTGCTGTTTGTAAGAGATATAAATAGGTCCTATTGGGGCCCGGGAGATAGCATGGAGGTAAGGCGTTTGCCTTTCATGCAAAAGGTCATCAGTTCGAATCCCGGTGCCCCATATGATCCCCCGTGCCTGCCAGGAGCAATTTCTGAGCATGGAGCCAGGAGTAACCCCTGAGCACTGCTGGGTGTGACCCAAAAAACACTCACACACACAAAAAAAAAATAGGTCCTATTGTTTAATCTACTATTACGCAAAAATTTAATGAACCTTATACACAATGTTATGCCCTTCTACAATATGTATCCAGGACATATGATTATTTGCCTTTGATTTTCAACGCTTGCTTGGCTTCTTCCTCAGTAGAACACAATAGTTATAGTGCTAGGATCCCAAAACTCCTGCTTAGTACCAATAGCCTATAATATTTGTCTATATGCTTTTCATACTTTTTTCTTGAAAGCACAGAAAGTAAAAACTATCTTGGTCCTATACATGCTTTTAGATTGAGTCATTTTATATTAGTTTTTCAGAACTTACATTATTTTATGTAATTTTAAGTAGGAATTCAAATATAACCATTCATAGCTAGAAATTGATGATCATCTTTTCCTGCTTGAAAATATTCAATTAATAAAAGTATGGATTTATAAATCAATATTAGGAAGTTATTACTGTGATTATAAATAAATTAACTTCCACTTCTGTCAGCTGGCCAGGCTTTAGTTACTGAAGTTTAGCTTATTGTAAAAATAATAGAAAATAAATACCAAATTAAATTTTATGTTACAGAAGTTCATTAGTAAATGTCATTCGAGGAGTCTGGAGTCAGAAGACTAATCTAACCATCAATGTCATCAATAACTTTCTCTAGAGGACTTAATGCCAAACATTGATTCACAGAAAATTCAGCCTTGCTTCAAATGTATTCCTTTCATTTATGAGCAATTCATTCAACATATCATTTTCCCTGACTCAGGCAAATGAGCATTAAGTTCATATTTTTCTGATTATGAAGAATGGGGATTGTTCTCATAAACCATATAAATAGTACTTCTTGTTTCATTGATAGAGAGATACGGACCTATTTACTTTTCTGAAGTGCCTTAGCTAAAGACAATCACACACATATCAGGACTAATAGTGAAACGATAATTTAATCACCACAATTGCCACCATAATCACATAACAATTTTTTTACGTCCCAAAGTCAGCTCATTTTTATACTTTTGTTCTTTATATTTCAAAGTATAGAAGCCTTCTTCAGGTATAGTAGATTATATTTCACAAAGAACACAGTAATATTTACATTTTGCATACCTTTTAGCTTGATGGTCTTGCTATACACCCATTAATTGTTTATTTATCCAACCCTTTTCAAGCTGATTAGGTCCATGTTTGTCCTATTCAGTTGAACACAGAAGTGATGGTATCACAGTTTTATGCAAAGTGCTTAAGTTATCTGGATAAGTTTCTATTTTTAAGAGCATTTGGCATTGGAATATTTCTTTCTCTGAGCTCAATCGCTCTACTGTGAGAAGGTAGAACCCATAAAAAGACACGCCTAAATGGTCCAAACAAATTGGTTTTTAAATCTGAGAACCAGTAAAACTAGCAACCAGGGGCATGCACGTCTTGAAATATAGCCCACTTGAATCACATATGACTCCTGCACTGACAGTTTTCTGTAAGTAAAGATCTGTAGGTGAAAAGTGCCCAAATGAACTCAGTAAACTCAAAAAAACTTGAGAAATATTCATCATTTGTGTTATAACAACAAGTTTTAGGTGGTTTGTCATGCAACATCAGACAATAAGCATCAGGCAATGGCACAAAAATCAATAGTACCTAAAAGATTTTTTTA
The DNA here is from genome assembly GCA_004027635.1 of Crocidura indochinensis. Classification (NCBI taxonomy): domain Eukaryota; kingdom Metazoa; phylum Chordata; class Mammalia; order Eulipotyphla; family Soricidae; genus Crocidura; species Crocidura indochinensis. The sequence goes on from PVKC010010099.1 coordinate 21,229, forward strand.
AAATTATAGTAAAGGGAACTAGTCCAGAAACTGAAAGGCAGTCTAATAATTGGGAGAAGATACTTTTACCAGATGTTTACCAGGTTTTTGCTTCATATATCCAAAATGAGATGGATATCAAAATATACATAGAATTCACAGAAATCAGCAAAAAAAGGAAAGAAAGAAATCTAATTTTAATAGCAAAAAAATTAAATACTTATTCAAAAAAGACAGTAAATACCTCACCATCACACGAAAATAGATATAACCTGTGATTAAAAAATGTAAGCTAAAACCACTAAGTGATATCATGTCATATTAGTTGAGAATGGTCTGTATCAAAATGATGAGAAATAACAAATATAAATGAAAAGAACTCTGATACTGGTGCCCTGTTGATTCGAATGGAAAGTGGTTAAGTTTCATGAAAATGGTATTGAGATTTCTCTAAAAACAATAAGAAAAAAGGAACTCCATATGATAAGCATTTCAGCTCCTATGCATTTATCAAAAGGAAATGAAAACACTTATTTTAAAGGGTATTTGTACTCCTGTGTTCAGAGCAGCATCATTCATAATAGCTGAAATAATGAAATAAGTGTAATGTTTTGCAGCAGATAACAATATCAAACTAAGTAAGTATACTTGATGAATGCCTCTGCTATTAAAAAAAAGACAAAATAGTGACTTTTGGTGAAAACGCTGGTGAAAGTTGAGATGTTTATACAAAATTAAGTAAGGAAGTTTTAGGCATGGATGTGATGGCTTAACTCATATAAGAATATAATAAACTACAGCAAGCCAACAGGTAAAAACAAGACTAACTGATAGTTGGAAAAACCAATGATGGTTGTTAGAGGGGAAGTGGGTAGAAGGGATGGGAGGGATGAATCGAGAGGCCATTTTGGTAGTGGAATAACACTGGAAACTCAGTGTTGTTTAAGAACCTCAAACATGCATACTAAGGTCCTACAATGAACTTCTGACCTTGTGTAATACTATAAAGCAACGGTCCATTCTAGTAGCCAGTAGTTCTGCTTATCCACAAATTCATAACTTCAAACCTCAGATGCACTCTGACCTTCGCCAGGCAAACCCCAATTCAAGCCTCATTGACTCGCTCACATTTTGTTCCAGCACTCCCACTCTCCGTGTTAGTGAAATCTGTCATGTTTAAAATTGATGGCTGGGTATGTGGATTTTTAATAGTAATTTTAGGAAAGTTTCAAGTTTCTTAACATATAACAAGTACTTGATTTTTCTGTATGGGTATGTAGGTTAGCAAGGTCAACAGAGGTTAGAGAACCTACGAGCAACTTAGATAAAATGCTGACCTTTCCAAAAAAAGTCACAGAGCTAAGTATAATACCGATATACTATTTAGTCTGGGGGATATGATATTTCTTCCTCATTCTACTAGGGTTTGATATATGCTTATATATTTATAAACTATAAATATACGTTTACTTTAATTACATCATTACATATGTGTCTTAATTTTTGTAATCTCTCAAACTTCCTGAAAGCAGGCAGGGTATAAATTGCAAGTAAATAATACCAAATCCTTTCTCTTATTTCCTGATGGTCAGATTTTCTCCAAAATCTAACACATTATACTGTTTGAAATTTCATAAACTGTAGCAGTTTCTATGAAAACAGAGCACATATCCTTAAGTTTTTTCTGTGATTTAACTGTAATAAGTTTCTATAAAAACAAAGCATATATTCTTTTTTGTCTTGTTTTTATTTTGGGGGGGGGAAGGACCACACCTGGCAGTGCTCGGGAGTTACTCCTGGCTCTGCACTCAGAAATTGCTCCTGGCTCAGGGATCATATGGGATGCTGGGAGATCGAACCCGCCTTTGTCCTGGACCAGCCGAAAGAGCATATATTCTTAAAGTTTTTAATTATAATAGCTATGCATGTTTGAATATATAATAGAAAAGATATATTAGTACACTGAATAAGGGTTAATTTTAAAGTTAGTGGACTGAAGTAATTAAAATAATTTTGGGGGATGATCAGACCATGAAAGTGTCAGCTAAATGATTTGGAAACACTAATTCAGCATCTAAAACACCTTTAGGGTTCTAGCTTCTTTCTCTCTTTCTGATGATTTGTTGCTAGGTAGTTTCACCTTTCTGGTTTATTGATTTTGTGCCTCTTCTTTTGAGGCAGCAAGATATTGCCTGCCACAGTTAGAACTCCTGTAACCAACTTTGTGTCTATATTTTATTTCATCAGTGAACTTAATTCACATTTTCCCCAGCTCAATAGCTCACCAAGGCCAGTTGAGTAACATCTTCATGAGAGGAAGATCTTGCCAGAAATATTTTCTGTTTTTCTTTGGGTTCCCAGAGTTAAGTAGCATAGGGTTGTCTTATAAACCAGGCTCAGCCACAGAGCATCTACAACCCACAATGAGGCTTTCCTCTCTTCTTTTCCCTCCACCTCTCTGCTATACTCACCTCCTCAGAGACCCCATATCGTTTAGTGGCCTCCTGCACCACCCCACCATTTTCTTTGCCTCTACATTTTTATCCACTTCCTGTCACCTCCACCTAAAAATAAAACAGTTTCTTCAAAGTTACAATTGGTGGGACTCCTATAAACACATATCAGTAGGATGCTTCTGAAGTCATCTTTTCAACAGAGAGTTTATTCAGTCTTTTATCAATGCGGAAAGGAAGTGCTTCCATTTTGGAACTTCAAGTACTACTTAGAAATGCATGTCTCTTCGATGTTAACATCAAATAAACTACGCCCTGCAAGCCAGATCAAGATCCATGGGCACATGCCCTGGTCTTCGATGCCTCGCAGACTTCCTCATTTAAGACCTTTGAATTTACCGCCTGCTCTGCAGATACACTCCTCATCAATTCCCATTTATTAGTAGGTGCTTAAAAGGAGGCACTTTCTGACATGCAATAAAAAGAAAACCTAATGAGCAAATGGCAGTGAACTTGAGGGGCACTTTAGAAGATCTATCAGTATTCATAACTCTGACACACTATAAAAGACACTTTAGTGAAACAAAAATGTGTCAGAAAAGATATTGAGTTAACCGAAGGGAGAATTTGCTGGTAAAACACAATGAGAGCACCCATTTCGAGTGATCTCTGCTATTAATATATTTTCACCTTTACTGACAACTCATTTACCAAGTGTCAGATGAATGGTATTAGAGACAACACTGATATTAACTCCCAAATGAGGTTCTCTAACAATGAAAGGTACATAAGTATTCCTCCCAAGCAACTTCTCTATAATTAATGCCCATGGCCTTGCCTCGACAGCTGATGCCTCTCAAAAATTAGAAAAATTATCTTTGGGAATAATTCTTATCCTGCTATAAAAAGGCCATTATAGTTTATTTTCGCACAACTTACCTTCTACGTGATACAGACAAAACTGAAATTTTTTTCTCCAGGGTTATAAGGCAATTTAGCAATCCTATTTCAAAGCATTATAGGCAACATAGAATTTAGATGATTTCAGTTATGCTTTTTCCCCTGAAAATTTCTTAAAATTGGCTCAAAAGAAATAAACCCCCAAACTCAAAAAACCAAGTTGAGGCAAGTCATATGGAACTCACAACCAGTGGAGAAAATGTATAATCCCACTTGTACTTAATTAACATAACGATAAGCATGGTTAATACATGTAAGAAATTCCTATGTCATACTGGTAAGCTATTTATAAAAATTAATGAGATTTTCACTCTTTTATCATCATTTTTTATAATGGAATTGCAATTAACTTTCATTTGTGCCCTTGATTTATAGCATCTATATTTCTGTATTCTTTAAAACCTAACATAAATGAATGCTACACATTATAAAAATTAATAATAATAATACCCAAAGTCAATGGAACTCTATGTTGGGAAGCAACATGAATAACAAACCTAATAAAAGCATACTGTGAGTTTTACTGCTGCAGCACCAGGCTCAATTATGAATCCTTTTCTATAAGACTTCAACATGTGGCAATGTGGATTAAGACAGAGTTGTACATTTCTATAACTATGATCTCTTTTATCTCTGTGTCATTTAACTGAAAATATAATCAATGGATATAATTTCATTCAATAGTGGGCTTTCTCCTGTGAAACGTAAAGGGCAAAGGCAAATAACAAAAATAGAAATGATTCTCCAACCTTGGTTTGCATTCAAGGTCATGTGAAGTGTGTGTTCTTCAAACAAAAGGCTACTGCACAAAATTTTCCAAAGAAATATTAATTAGGGGCCGGAACGGTGGAGCAAGCGGTAGGGTGCTTGCCTTTCACGTGCTAACGTAGGATGAACTGCGGTTCAATCCCCAGGCGTCCCATATGGTCCCCCAAATCATGGGCGATTTCTGAGCACATAGCCAGGAGTAACCCCTGAGCTTCACCAGGTGTGTCCCAAAAACAAAACAAAAAAAAGAGAGATGTTAATTAATATTCCACATTCATTCAAAGTTTTCTCTAAAAAACATGGACTCGCTTTTATCCTAAGTTACAAAATTAGAAGGAATTTTTTTTAATTACTGGATAATTTTAGGCTGAAAACATCTATTTGCTTATAGCTAGTTTAGGTACTGAAGAAATGTTTCATATGATTAAAAAAATTTGACTTTTCTGTGTGAACTATATCACTAAATATGCCATTAAAAGCATGAGAAGTTCTCAGGGTAAGACACGAATCTATTATCTCAAGTACAGTTAATGATTTCTACCTCATTTACTTAGTCTTCATCTATGCAATGATAATTTAGTGAGTACCTACTATGAGTACAGTATATTTCTAGGGTCTGTCATTCCATGACATTTGAAATGAAGTTTTGTATTGTTCTCAACTAGAAGATGGGGGTGGGGGGGG
>PVKC010010100.1:0-26065 GCA_004027635.1 Crocidura indochinensis
TCCTTCCTTCCTTCCTTCCTTCCTTCCTTCCTTCCTTCCTTCCTTCCTTCCTTCCTTCCTTCCTTCCTTCCTTCCTTCCCTCTATCTCTCTCTCCCCACTCAGGGATTACTTCTGACTCTGCGAGATTCAAACCGGGCTCTGTCCTGTATTGGCTGCGTGTAAGGCCTTACCGCTGTGCTATCACTCTGGCCCCAGTGATCAGGGTTTCTGAGTGCACCCTGGCTTTATCACAAATGGCTCCTGGCAGGAGATCCATCTCGGGTTGGCCGCATACAAGGCAAATGTCCTTTCAATGTGCTATCACCCCAGCCCCCATTTTTATTTTTTAACCTCAGAACATCTCCTACCATTACATCCATACATTGATATTTTGGGTTTTTTTGTTTTGTTTTTGGGCCACACCTGGTGACACTCAGGGGTTACTCCTGGCTATATAATCAGAAATGGCTCTTGGCTTGGGGGGGCCATATGAAACTCCAGAACATCGAACCGCAGTCTGTCCTAGGTTAGCACATGAAGGCAACCACCCTGCCGCTTGCACCACTGCTCCGGCCCCATACATTGATTTTTTTTTTTTTTTGGTTTTTGGGCCACACCCGGTGGCGCTCAGGGGTTACTCCTGGCTATGCGCTCAGAAGTCACTCCTGGCCTGGGGGACCATATGGGGCACAGGGGATTGAACCGCAGTCCGTCCAAGGCTAGCGCGGTAAGGCAGGCACCTTACCTCCAGCGCCACCGCCCAGCCCCATACATTGATATTTTTAAGAGGTATTTTAAACCTAAGAATTACTGGGAGTTTTTATTTTCAAAAAGCTCTGAGAAAATTCATATAGGTCTGAACTCATCAGGAAATTATCATCAATCAAGTGAAATTTCCCAGTGGTTAACATGGTGGAACTGGAAAAGCAAGTGATAAGGTAGACTGTAAGGGTGTAATTTATTTCTCACTTCTTGGCATATCAAGACAACTTCATTAGCTGAGAGCTAGGCACAGTGATTTACTTCAGGTTTTAAACTTCCATTTCCTTGTGTTTAATTATCTCAACTTGAATTTTAAGAGGATGTGTTTCGTTTCAATGGTAAAACCTATCAGTATTTGATAAGATGACTCTGCTTTGACCCTGAAGCCTACACTATCTCTACCATTTTATTAGGGGAGCTGTCAGCCCTTGCTTTAATATATTCAGTCATTTGAATTTTCTATGGATCATTAATAGATGAAAACATTACTTTTTGCTAACTATGAAATTAAGGTAAAACTATCTTTTCATATGTTATGTGAATGGGGGGCGGGCACACGTGGCAGCACTCAGGAGTTACTCCTGGCAGACTTGGGGAACCATATGAGATTATGGTGGATTGAATGTGAGTCTGCCACTTGCAAAGCAAACACCGCCCTACCTGTTGTGTTATTGCTCTAGCCCTATTTTTTTTTTGTGGTTTTGGGGTCACACCCGGCAGTGCTCAGGGGTTACTCCTGGCTCCATGCTCAGAAATTGCTCCTGGCAGGCACGGGGGACCATATGGGGCACCGGGATTCGAACCGATGACCTATTGCATGAAAGGCAAACGCCTTACCTCCATGCTATCTCCCGGGCCCCTAGCCCTAATTTTTTATAAAGGCATCTGATACCTTACATCATATCTGTCAAAGAATTTGATTGCAATCAATTGAATACATATTCATTTCAGTTGGTAGCTCTGGGTGAAATTTTCATCTATTTTAGTCCCTCTGATAAATCATTGATCCTTTTTAGCATAAATAACCATGTCACAATATTTAAAGGTAACCATTTAAATTGAGCTGGATTATACTTAAGGAATGGGATAAACATATAAATATGTTTGTCCAGTTTTCTTTAAGATTTTAACAATGATGTGTAACTAACAATAGAAATTTTTGACATCACAGAAATATAAAAAGAAAATAGAAGTCTTCTATAATTTCACACTCCTAAAATAATCACTATTTACAGTTTGATATATTATCTTCTAGACTCCCCCCCCCCCATGTTTGCAATGGTGTATAGGTAATTGTGTGCCTGGGTATGTTGTAACAATTTGAAAGTCTTTAAAACCAAAAATAACCAAACATTGTTAGTTTTTCAAAAGAAGAAATTTAGATTCTTTGTCAAGAACGGGACAATCAGGCATCAATTTAAGGCATCAGTTTAAGCTCCATCACAAGAATATTTGATGAGGACGTTGACAAAAAGAGACAGATCGGGGCCATCTGGTTCCAATCCTCCCTGTAACCAGCTGAGCCTTACAACTCACCTTCTCCGCAATTTCCTCTTCCCCTGCTCTTTGGCAGAATCATCCACACCCTGGCATGTTCACCAAAACAAATTAATGTGTCTTAAGTCTGCTTGTAATTAATAACTCCCGACAGAACATGAGTCTTCTGTAGACTTGGAATCTTGCCTAATTTTGTCTAGGATCAGTAATTAGATGCCGCGGACTGATAAAGCTCTTTTCTCTGAGCATCTGCCCAAAACCCGCATCTGTACTGTGGTTAAGATGATTAAAATCTGAAAATAGCTGGAGGTTTTCTCATGTGTCACAACACTGAAGTTATTTATTGCACATCATCCCCCAAAACCTCACTTTCCCAAACCAAAAAAATAAAAAAAGTGTTATAACAGATCAAAAAAAGGCTATACCTAAAGTTCCAATGTGTTTTAGATGGGTTGGTTAACATCTGTTTTCTATATTATTTTTCATTCAGCTCACAAATTTTCTGTGCCGTCAAATAAAAAATGAAGGATGGGCTTCTTGCAAGCAGTGAACATTATCATTTTATGGTTACACATTTCTCTGGAACTTAGTGTATACACTAGTGTGCTCACATTTAGCAAACACATTTATCAGGATATTCTGGATGTTCTCCTTCATTGTAGGGCTTCTGTTTGGCAGCTTTGTCTTCCTATTATGAAATTCTGAATCTCTAGTCTGCCTGGGTGGTAACGTTTTTCTGAACATTCAGAGGAAAACTCTCCTTTTATCTACCTTCGTTGCATTTCTTTAAAGCACATTTCTCCACCTGGACAGCGTAGTAAATAGGATATTGGTATTGTGAGTTGGATAATTCTATCTTGTAGGACATTAAAGGATACAGGGCAGCATCCCTAACCTCAATCCCAATGCTCCTATTGCAACCAGCACCCCAGCAAAGTTTGGCGGTGGGGTTTGGGGTGGGGAGCTGTTTCTTTTATACTCGATGGTGAACACAAAGCAATCCTCCTACAGGAGCTGACAATTCATTTTGCTCAGAAGATTTTTAATAATGCATTTTGGAAAAATAGTATCCATTTTACAAATTGTTGTAATCCACATATGCAATCGCTTAGAAAACCACTGTACAAAAACTATTGAATAATAATTTTTAGGAAAAACAAAAAACAAGGTAAAAATATGAAAACAGGTAGAACAAACAGAACATACAGGCCTCTATGGCTTTGGTTTTTGTTTTCTTACTACATTAATGGCAGATATCTCTGCCTTCAGAGATTTAAAGAAAGACTATTTGTTTTTTTCAGACTTCATTTCACCATCTGGGTACATCCAATATCTTTAATATCAATTAGAACTTTCCCTTTAAAGGCCTGAAAATGAACATGTCCTTATATTCTAAGTCAGAAACTTGTATCACCACTATGGCCACCACCAGCTGCTAGGAAACATGTGTCTTTGTTTTAACCATTACACTCTTAAACCAAATTGCTTTCAGTTCACTTGTCCATGACTAACCACCATCTAAGATATTTTTATGAGATTTTTAAAATGGGTCAAATTTTAAACCTAAAGTGTATGTCATTACAAATCAGCATTTGTTTATGTTGCATTTAGTTCCACTAAAGATCCAGTTCTATCATCCACCATACAGTTGACCCTCCTGATTGAGTTTGTTGCCCTCTTCCAAAAGAAGGTAGATACATATTTCTTCTGACAGACACATATTTGGTCCTAAAGTCCTAACATCATTTGTTTGTTTTATTTAGCTTATTTGTGTTGTTATTTTGATGTTTCATATATGCAAAATCATAGTGTTTTTCTCCATCTCATGTATTTTTGTAATATACTGAGAATAATGCCCACAATTTCCCTCTGTGTTGTTAAAGCAGTAGGAATTCATGTTTTTAAATGGCTAAGTAGTAACCAGAGTTTTACATGTACCACCTCTTCTATTTTTTGGGGGGTAGTCCATACCTAGAATTGCTCAGAATTTACTCCTGGCTCTATACTTCTGGCAGCCTCTAAGGACTATATGAGTGCTGGAGATTTAATGGATCAACTGTATTCAAGACAAGTACCCTACCCATTGTATTACTGCTCTGGCCCTACAACTTTTTATCCAATTCATATATAGGTGCCTTAATTGTTTTCAATGCTTCGCTCTTAATGAGGGATAACATTATCTCTTCAAATTAGCATTTTTTATATTCTTTGCATAAATGATCAAAAGTGGGGTAACTAAATGATGTGAAATTTTTGCTTTCAGCTTGTTGAGTTCCTCTAGATTTTGTCAATCTTTATCTCCCCTGCAGGTGACAGTCCTATTTCTTGAAGGCTCTGGCCTGCAGAACAATATTCATGCAGAACAATATTAATATCTCAATGGTGACAGGCCAGTAAAGCAAAGCTTTATTCATTGCTGCTGTGTAGCTAGGATTCCAAGCTAGTATTGCTCATCCATCTCTTCAGAGTGACTAGTAAATAATTCAGAAGGCACATGTGGAGAGCAGTTGATTGAACACAGATTCTGCTTTAAGCAAGCTGGTCCTCTGTCTTAACTAACTAGATTTGGTAGGAACTTATAGTTTAAAAAAAAAAAACTGGGTCCTAGTTATTTTGTTGTTGTTGTCTTGGAAGGCAAATGAATCACTGCACACATAGAAGTCTTCTTGGCAGGACCTTACATCCATATGAGAGTCTTTGACTTCATAAGAGTCCAAGCATCATTGGGTGTAACATGGGCTTATTTATGTGAAATTCAGTAGGCAAGAGCTTAAAAAAATAATAAGCCGATGGTTGCCAGCAGAAGGAAGCTTAGATTTCATTGGCCCAAATTATTTGAAGAGAAAGGTTTTAGTTGTAGGAAAGGATATGTGAATTTGGAATGAAAGTGTAGAATATTGTGTTATGGGTGTTGGAGAGATGTCCTGGCAGTGGCTATGGGTGAGGAGATTTACTTAGAAAGGAGAGTAGTAAGTGTGAAGTCACAAAAGTTCCATATCAATTCTTTATTTGATTCAATTCATTGCCCAAATCAAACTTTTCTATTTCTTTTTTCAAAATAGGGGTCACACCCAGCAGTATTGGGCTAGGGATAAGGGGCTGAGGGCCACTCTCTGTAATGCTATTGTTCAGCAATGCAGGCTTGGAAGGACTAGGGAGCGGGGGCAGCCTAGATATATGATAGATCCTGGAGGTGTCTCCCTGGTCACACACACACACATAGTCAATGTCTTAAGATAGCCATTCAAAAAAGTGCTGGATCATGGATAGGCATATGTAAATCATGAACATTTGAGACACCTTTCACATGTAAAGTAAGTGATGAAAAAATTAAGTAAGTACTGAATTGCTACGATGAGAAGTGAATAAAGGCATTTCCCTTTCAGAGTCAAGAAGAAGGCAGCACTGGAGAAAAAGACAGGTCTGATTAGCTTCTCTCTACCCAGGTTTCAGCTTATATCCCTTGGTGTCCAGGTCAAGCCGATTACAGTAGACAAAGCACATTAATGTAACAAAGCATTTATTTATGACACTGGCATATGGTAATCTAATGTTCATGTGTGAAGGGAAATGTATTGTTTACTTCCAGGGGATTAATATTTCTGTGAACAGACACCATCCATGTGTGAAAAAGGCAAGAAGTAAGGGGGAAACTTTTCTCCAAAAAACTGTCTTTTGGGAGGAGAGAGAGAGAGAGAGAGAGAGAGAGAGAGAGAGAGAGAGAGAGAGAAGAGAAATGGGAGAGGAGTAAGAGAGATGAGAGAGAGGGAGAGGAAAGAGAAAAAGGAGAGAGAGAACTATTTTTTGGGAAGAGGGAGAGGGAACGAGAGAGAGAGCGAGAGCGAGAGAGAGAGAGAGAGAGAGAGAGAGAGAGAGAGAGAGAGAGAATAGGGGGTAAGACACTAGGCCCTGTCCCATTCTGGCGGCGCCAGGAGTTATCTCTGAGCACAAAGCCATGAATAAATCCTGAGCACAGCCTGATGAGGCCCCCAAGCAATCCAACAGAAGAATTCCTGTGTGTTTCCTTGTATTTGTGTGTGTGCATGTAAATGTGTGGATCAGATTTCTTCTATTTATGAGAGCAATAAAATGAGGTATGGGTTATAATAAAAGAGGACCAAATACTACAGGGTTGCTCACAAAGATTTTATTTCAGGGCTTTATTACAAATTACCTGAGGTCTTTCTGGTCACTTTTCACTCTGCACAGTGTTGGTGCTTTTTCTTTCACCGAATCTTCCCCAACTGCAAAAAACTCAAATATTGCCTTCAAATTGTATGGGAAGTTCTGAGCGGGGACAGAGAATTTCCTGCTACCAGACACTTACTTAGAATCCCAATTACTTTTCAATGATGTCCTCTGATCTTGTAAAGTTATAAAAAAAAAAGTTGTTTACATATGTTATTAGACAATAATAAATATTTATGATTAGCTAGATAACATAAAGTCTTTTTGTAAAAGCATGATGTGGGGCCAGAACAATATTAATGTAGGTAGGGCCCACCCAGAGGCCTATCTCCACCATTTCATATAGACCTCGAGCTTGCCAGGAATGATCCTTGAGCATAGAGACAGAAATAAGCAACTGTGAAATCCTATGTGGCTCAAAAATAAATAAATAATACAATGTAAAAAGTATATTATTTAGCAGTATGTAGAAAAGCTATATAAAATAGTGAAGTACATAAAGGTTAGGAAAATTTAAATTTTAATTTTAATTTTAATTTTAATTTTAATTTTCAAAGGAATAATGTAAACCGCATGCAAAGAAATTGTGACTCGGGTGTTTTTTTTTTTTTGTCTCTCTTAGATTCAGATATTTTTAGTTACAGAGGCCATTAGCTAGAGTTATGCACAATCCTCACTCTTTCATTGTTACCACTTGCTTAGTCCTTAGGGATCCTCTTGGGAAAGTTGCAAATTCACCCATGCTGAGTTCTTGTAATGTGTGCTTAAAATATGCTGAGTACCCTTGCTACCTCTAAGAATGGCTGCATATGTTATTGGATGGTGATGAATTATTAGCTACATGAAATTAAGTCTTTTTTTAAAGCACAATGTAGGACCAGAACAATATTACAGTGGGTAGTGTTTGCCTTGCACACAGTCCACCTGGGTCCAACCTGATGCTATAGAATGAGAAATTCTTTCTTCTTTTACTCACCATAGCTTAATTAGTAAGATCAGCAACTAATTACTCATGGGATTACTCTAAATTCAATCTGTATATTTTCCAAGAATAGTTAAGACTAAGTTTTAAAACCCACACTCAAAGATGGTATGTTTTTTTTGTTTTTTTTTTTTGTTTTTTTTTGGTTTTTGGGTCACACCCGGCAGTGCTCAGGGGTTACTCCTGGCTCCATGCTCAGAAATTGCTCCTGGCAGGCACGGGGGACCATATGGGGCACCGGGATTCCAACCGATGACCTTTTGCATGAAAGGCAAACGCCTTACCTCCATGCTATCTCCCGGGCCCCTCAAAGATGGTATGTTATTTGTGTCTCTTAAATTTGTAAAGGATTGTATTTTGGTTGTCATCTTAAAAATTATTCTGGAAAAAAATTTAATTCTGGTGCCAATGAGATGGTACAGCGGGAAAGGCTTTTGTCTTGCACACAGCTGCCTTGGGTTCCATCCCAGTACCCTAGAGATCCCTGAGACCTAGAGGAATGATTGATCATTGATAGGTGAGCATTGAGCCAGTAGTGAATGCTGGGCATCACCAAGTGAGGCCCCCAAAACAAACAAAAATATCATTCTGGTTACTTTGATCTAGAATTCTTGGTCATATTTATTTGGATTTTGGTGTCATATCACTTCCAGTGGTGCTCAGGACTCACTCCTGACCCTGTGCTCAAGGGTCACTCCTAGTGATGTCATGCAATGCCATTAGTATTTATGGGTTGAACTAGGCTCATTCATATGTATGCCATGTGCCCTATCCCCTGTACTATCTATCCCTCTAGTTACTTTATACTTTACTTTATACTATCTCCCTAGTTACTTTATATAAAAATGGCCATATATTTATAAATTTGTTTATATATAAATGTTTCAAATAAGTTTGTTTTTGTATTTAATAAGTAGTGAATATTCTATATATACTATTCTTTGGTAGATTATATATGTACATTTATATATACATACTATATATGTGTTTTATATAGCCCACAATGGGCTATTCTTAGGGCTCACTTCTGACTCAGTTCTCAGCAATCACTTCTAGTGGGGGTTGGGGGACCATATGGGGAACCAGGGATTGAACGTCAGGTCGGCTGTGTACAAAGCAAGTGCTTTACCCTCTGTATTATCTCTCCATCTCCAAGAGGTGAGTATTTCTTAAATGCTGATGATGTTTCATATTATATTCATACAGAGCTTTAAGTTATTTTTTATAAAAATTTCTTTTTTCAACCTTTCTTATGAGTTAAAATTTAGTTTTACTAAAATTGCCAGTTTTATTTGTTTTTGTGGAAACATAAACCACTTCATGTTTTATTTAACAAGTTCTAGATAAGAACAATAAAGAATTTAAAAGTCTCAAGAAAACAAAATTCATTTTTTAAAAAATGTGCTTGCTACTAGAGAAAAAAAAAAACAACAAAAGGCACACACACTAGCCCAGCAGGTCATGAACAAACAGCTGGAAATACCCACAGAGCTATTTTTAATGAAGGAGAGACAAGGTCCTCTCTTATGGCTCAAAAACGAGTTCATTGAAGAATGACCGCTTTGATGAACCTTGAGAATATAAAATTGGGAGGAAGTGTTGAAGGTAGACTAAGGCACAGCAAAACATATTTAAAGGCTTCAAGCTATTCCAAAAAAGGATTTGAATTACCAAAATGATTTTCTTTTGATTAGAAGTCTCAATATTCTGTCACTTGTTGTTTATCATCAGGAAATCATCATGAATATTCATAAACCTTCAGTAATACTGAACTGTTAGAACTATCACTATCAAAAATAAGAATGCCGGGGGGCGGGCGGTGGCGCTGGAGATAAGGTGCCTGCGCTAACCTAGGATGGACCAGGGTTCGACCCCCCCCCCCCGGTTCCCCATATGGTCCCCCGTGCCTGCCAGGAGCGACTTCTGAGCGAAAAGCCAGGAGTAACCCCTGAGCGTCACCGGGTGTGGCCCAAAAACCAAAAAACCAAAAAAAAAAAAAAAAAAAGAATAAGAATGCCAAGAATAGGAAAGCCTAAAATTTCAGAAGCAGAGAAGAAAGTTAATTATTATTGACAAATTATTATACCCGTGTATTGAACTATTGTAGCCATTAAAATCACACCACCAAAAATATTTAGTGTATGCCAAAATATTCACCTCATACTGAGTATAAAAACAAAGTTAAAGAATACTACACATAGGGCCAGCGCGATAGCACAATGGTAGGGCATTCGCCTTGCATGCTGCTGATCCAGAATGGACCTCGGTTCGATTCCCCAGCATCCCATATGGTCCCCCAAGCCAGGAGTGATTTCTGAGTGCATAGCTAGGAGTAACCCCTGAGTGTCATAGAGTGTGGCCCAGAAACAAAAACAAAGAAGATACTATATATAGTGTGATCTGTGTGGCTTATGTGCTGCGTATACTCAAATGTTCACTGATTATTCCTGTTTTTCTGTTTTTGTGTTTGTTTTGGGGCCACACCCATTGACGCTCAGGGGTTACTCCTGGCTATGTGCTTAGAAATCGCTCCTGGCTTGGAGAGACCATATGGGACGTCGGGGGATCAAACTGCAGTCCTTCCTAGGCTAGGGCTTGCAAGGCAGACCTAGCGCCACTGCTCTGGCCCGGATTATTTCTGGCTGTCACTATTGGAGATATTGTACCAGGTTTTTCCTTCATTACTTTTTGTCTGTATTTTTAAGGTTAATTTATCATATTTATTTTTTAGATTTATACATTAAAATGAGTTTATTGAATACATTCTACTTACCAGATACTGTTTTCTATCAGGCTTTCAGCTAGAGTACACCTTCCTGGGCATGTCTTATTTAAAGGTTCTATGTTAAAGGTCAATGGAAAAATTTGGAAAAATTTGAACTTAATTCACCTCAAAGAAAACAAGTTTTTCAGCATGATCAGTAGTATTCAAAGAAATAAGCTTTCAAGTCTGTCTTTAGAGAGAAAGAGAAAAAGCAAGAACCTGAACATGCAAGTCTTTCTTCACCTGACAATGCTTGCAGGCAGCCTGCCAGGAAAATAAACACAGAGTGGAAATATTACTAAACATGTGACATTATCTCAGAGCTATGGAGTAGGGCGTTAAGATTCTGTTTTTAATGACTTGGGCCTTTTAACAATGATATGTCTTTAAAACAGTTCAGATGATGGTAGCCTGACCTCTTTATGGTAGAAATAAAACATATAACAGTGCAGTTTCTTTACTATAACTGAAGAATGTAAAACGAAGATCAGCTTATGTTAGAGGAAGAAAAAGAAGGAATTCTGTCTATTTGACATTATAAAGAGATGGCAGTGAAGACCCCAGAAGGCATGCTACACTGAGAAAGCTGCCCTGCCTTCTAATGACTGAGTTTAAAAAAACAAACAAACAACAACAACAACAATAATAAAAACCCAAAAAAAAAATAAGAAAATGAAAGAAAAATAAGAAAACAAAAGAAAGCCCAAGTTGTTTTAAGATTTGCAAACTTATTGTGGAATTATCAGAACATTTGGTCATTACTTGGGCGTTTTAATAAAATCCATTATTAATATTACATTTTAATAATTTACTGAAGTTTTTGAGTTGCTCTTTCCAAGCCTGTAGTTGACTTGAGCATAATTTATAGCTTTTTCCAATGCTGTTTCAGCAAATAAATGCTTTATTTACAATTTTTGCTTAGCAATAAAATATTTGTTTTATACCTTTTTTATGGCGTAGCAAGGAATTTGTATAAAGTATTTATGATGGCTTATTTTAATATTTTAGGACAGGGTAAAATCTTAGTTTTTGCATTGGTACATTTGGCTATTTATCAGAATCATGTCACTTTTCAGGCATATACTTAAATATTAATCATCATAAATAAATGCAAAAATACCCTCCTAAGGAAAACATTCATTAAGGGATTGGACTTTAAAACTGAAATATGGGGACCCGGGAGATAGCATGGAGGTAAGGCATTTGCCTTTCATGCGAAAGGTCATCAGTTCGAATCCCAGTGCCCCATATGGTCCCCCGTGCCTGCCAGGAGCAATTTCTGAGCATGGAGCCAGAAGTAACCCTTGAGCACTGCTGGGTGTGACCCAAAAACAAAAACTGAAATATGACATTGGAAGCTACAAAAGTCTGTATGCAATTCAGTTAGTAGCACTTACTGTTCTTACTAACCTTTCAGGCAATTTCAGAATGATTTGGTATTTAAGGGAGCTTCTAGTTGTGGGGGACACCTTTTTTCTATGACAACATATCAAGAAGTATCTCCCAACATTTTTAAAATAGTAAATTATGTATCTTATGCATTGTCACTTTTATTAGTAGGATAAATTCCAAAGAATATTTAATGGACAAAACAATATCAAGAAGGTTGAGACTTTATTCTTTAGAACATACTTTTTTATGTGATATAATCTTTTCTAAATTTTATTTAAATCATTATGAATTACAAGTCTTTCGCATTTGTATTTCAGGCATATAGTGACACTGAATTAGAGCCTTTCCCACCACTAGTGTGAACTCCCTCCAGAATGCACTTTCCTATTTCTACTCTTGTAGAAATCTCTTATCTCTTGACTTTAAAATAAATCACAATGTAGGAATTCTTTTAATTTATTTTCGTACTTAACTTGTACACACATTGTAATGCCATTTTTATGCTAGTCAACTTTCCAATAAGTGGATACGATAATGTATCAATAATTGAACTTTCTTCCTTATGCTGAACTTTGAAGTAAGTTATCTTGGCATTCGAGTTATTAATAGCTCTAGTTGTTTGTATTAGTGAATCTTTCTAAAGTCACATTATTAAAAATCACCTTCAATTTTAACACTACATTTTGTAGGCATTGTTTTTATACAATTTTTAGTGAACAAATCTATAAACTTGATCATCACAAGTAAAATTAGTTAATTAGTTTCAAGTGAGTTCATAACTAATTTGTCTGTTTAAGAATCTTTGGTGGTGTGTGTCCTGAATGGGAAGAAAACAAGGTACAAATTTGACAACTGCATCATTATACAGACAATGTGAGTAGTTGGTCTCAGCTGTGGTCCTAAGAGCAGTGCTTGTTTTCTAAATGGAACTCTGAATTTTATTTATTTATTTATTTATTTTTTTTGGTTTTTGGGTCACACCCGGCAGCGCTCAGGGGTTACTCCTGGCTCCATGCTCAGAAATTGCTCCTGGCAGGCACGGGGGACCATATGGGGCACCAGGATTCGAACCAATGACCTTTTGCATGAAAGGCAAACGCCTTACCTCCATGCTATCTCCCGGGCCCCGAACTCTGAATTTTTTTTCATCTTCCTCTCAGCTATACTGTGACATGAATAATGTTCTGAATTTTTAAAAACTAAAGCTAAACTGCATCCAAATAAAAAATTTCCATACTTTTAGAGATAACATAAAAGCTTTTGAGTAAAACCTTAAACCAAAGCAAAGTCATCCTGATAGATATTGGAAAAGCAACAAAAATAAAATAAAATAAAAGTAACAATAAGTCTAGATCTCTAGCATCAGGCAGAGACTGGTCATTGTGAGAACCTTTGTGACATTTTTTGTTTGGTTGGTTTTTGGATCACACCCCTTTGACACATAGGGGTTACTCCTCTCTATGCACTCAGAAATCACCCCTGGCTTAGGGGGACCATATGGGACGCCCGAGTATCAAACTGCGGTCCCTCCTAGGCTAGTGCTTGCAAGGCAGATGCCTTACCTCTAGTGCCACCTCTCCTGCCCCTTGTGACATATTTTTATTAAATTAAATCCCCCCCATCACTTGCACCTTCTGTTCAAACAGCTAATTAAAACCTAGAAAGAAAAGACAAACAACAGATGGGAAAGGAGGCAATATCACCAAATGAGCTTTTGAATACTGTGAGTGCAATGTCTATATTGCCATCCTGGTGGCCCATATTCTTAAATTGGGATGTTTTAATTTGATGGACAGTATTTTGTTGTAGATGTTTCATTCTTGCCATTCTGTGTCGTGGATCTAAAAGAACATAAAATAGTTATAGACATGTTTTAAAATCACTCAAATTCATATTATCTGACAGCTTGTTATCCAAGTTAATTCTGGATTAGAGACTGGAATATTTTGTGTGGTGGAGAGAATGTACATTTTCTTTAAGAGACTGGTGGATATAGCATAGAACCTAGAAATCTTTCAGGTTTGTTTTTATTTTGTTAGAGAATGGAGAAGGTATGGAAGAAATATGAAATAAATGAAACCTTTCTTCTCAACCTCAACTGCTGTCTTCTCAGTAAGAAAGGGGGTGATTAATGATCTCTTATCATTAACAACCAATGCAGGGTAACATAATGTATACAGGTATAGGGAGATGGTCTGACTCCTCACTGAAAGTGAATCCCGAAGGCTAGATTTGCTGCTCACCTGAAAACTGGTTCTCAATAACCTCTTTAATTAAGGAGAGGCATCATTATCTGGCATAAAGTGAACAACTAAGGTGGATAGATCCAGAGAAGAGATATTTTTGTTTATTTTGGGGGCCACATTGGTGTTGCTTTGGGCATGTTCCTCATTCTGTGCCCAGAACTCTATTTTGTCTCTGGAAATTATTGTAAAAAATATCTTTAATTTTTCTTAAAACCCATAGATGAGAGGGACTATTCTGCATCTATCTCTCTCTCTGACTTATTTCACTCAGCATAATAGATTCCATGTACATCCATGTATAGAACAATTTCATGACTTTATCTCCTCTCCTGATGGCTGCATAATATTCCATTGTGTATATGTACCACAGTTTCTTTAGCCATTCATCTGTTGAAGGGTATCTTGGTTGTTTCCAGAGTCTGGCTATTGTAAATAGTGCTGCAATGAATATAGGTGTGAGAAAAGGATTTTTTGTACTGTATTTTTGTGTTCCTAGGGCATATCCCTAGGAGTGGTATAGCTGGATCATTTGGGAGCTCAATTTCCAGTTTTGGGAGGAATCTCCATATCGCTTTTCATATGGGTTGGACTAAATGGCATTCCCACCAGCAGTGAATAAAAGTATCTTTCTCTCCTCATCCCTGCCAGCACTGCTTGTTCTCATTCTTTGTGATGTGAGCCAGTCTCTGTGGCATGAGATGGTACCTCATAGTTGTTTTGATTTGCATCTCTCTGATGATTAGTGATGTGAAACATTTTTTATGTGCCTTTCAGCTATTTGTATTTCTTCTTTGGCAAAGTGTCTGTTCATTACTTCTCCCTGTTTTTGATGGGATTAGATATTTTTTTCTTGTAAAGTTCTGTCAGTGCCTTTTTTTGGATATTAGCAAAACATTTTTGATTGAGAATTTCATTAAGCATCAGTACCAAAGTGCTTTGTCTGGTCATCTGTTGATAGGTGTTTGGGTTGATTCCATCTTTTGGATCTTATGAATAATGCTTTTGTGAACATAGGAAAATTTGCTTTTAGATAGTATTTTCATGTATTTTTTAAATAAAATCTCAGAACTGGTATTGTTGCATAATGCTTATTTTTATTTTACTTTTATTAGGAATTCCCAATCAGCTTTACATAAAAGATTGACCAAGTTTCTGTTCCCACCTACAGTGGACCAGTGTTCTTTTATTCTTCATTTTCCTGCCAACACCATGTCTCCTGTCTTTGGGTTCCTCTTTAATCTTTCCAACTGATGATTCTAACTTGTG
This sequence comes from Crocidura indochinensis, assembly GCA_004027635.1. Lineage (NCBI taxonomy): Eukaryota > Metazoa > Chordata > Mammalia > Eulipotyphla > Soricidae > Crocidura > Crocidura indochinensis. The sequence continues at coordinate 15,078 of PVKC010010100.1, forward strand.
TGAAATGATACCTCATTGCAAAAATTTTTATATGATAATTTTACATATGAGAGAAGGAACTTCTTTCTTGTGTCTGTATTCATCTGCATGTTTTTGTTGAAGAAGTATATATTTACCTTTATTGATGTTTTTACTAGCTTGCCATTTTGTTGTTGAGTTATATGAGTTATTGATACATTTTAATATTAACTCCTTGCCAGATGTATGATGTGCAAGTCTCCGATTTGCTTGGTAGTTGTCTCTTTTGCTGTGTAAAACTTAATATAATTTCATATATTACTTCTGCTTATTTTTTCCTTGCTATTTAAATGGAGTCTTTGTCGACATCTCCAATATTAGGGTACTGGGTTATATCATTTATTTTCTCCTATGTATTGGATTTGTGAGTCTATATGTCTTGTGTATATATATATATATATATCCATATATATAAATATTGTGTATGTGTTTAGCCTGAATTGATTTTTATATGTTAAGTAGTGACCAAATTTTGGTTTTGTGTGCAGCAATCCAGTTTTCCCAGCACAACTTGTTGGAGAAAATTTTTCTTCATTGTATGATAGTGGCTCATTTGTTTTATATTAGATATCCATTATGCATTTATTTATGGGCCCTCTATTATAGTTTGTGTATCTGTCTTTGTTCCAATACTATATTGTTTTGTTTCCCCATGCTTTGCAGTATAACTTGAAGTCAGGGAGTATGGTACCTTAATTTTTCTCCATTTTTCTCAAAATTGCTTGGATTTTTCAATTTTTGTGATACCATACAAATTTTAGAGCAATTTGTTCTATTTCCTTGTACAATGACATTAGTATTCATAGAGATTCCATCTATACATTATTTTAAGCAATATGACTATTAATACTTAATTATTTTTAATTAAGGATCTGGATTTTCAGCTCTAAATGTTTTATTGTGTGATTTATTTTCTCCTGCACTGAGATTTTTATTTTTTTTTGAAGAGAGATCTAATAGACAAAGAGAGAAGGAGAGTGGAGGAAAGAGGAATATGTCTCTTGGGCTAAAGGAGGTCTGACATTTAAGACCTGATAGATGTTTGATTAGGGTGAGATTCCCTGAAGTTCTGTCAAGTATTCTAAGTAGAAAGGGATGCCAGAAAGAGAGAAAAGTGCATTGTTAGTTTCCTCTGATGATTACCTAATTAATACTCAAGACAGAAGCCTCCTCTTAGAATAGGGGAGAAGTAAAGGGAAATGTTGGTATCTAACTCCTATTGATTGCTGGGAGAAAAACGCACAAGTGTTGGTCATAAGACTTTTCAGTTTATATGAAAAGGGTCTCAGCCATTCCCAGATCCCCTGGATAGAATAGAACTTTCAAGAAGGAAGTTTGTTTTTCCTGAAGTTTTAGACTCCATGAAGAGTTTATTAGAAAGTAGAATTGACTTTCTGATCTTGGGACAGCATAGCTTTGTCTGCCCCTGTATATGCAAGATATGGGAGGAGAGGAAGGCACTTTTGTGACAAGGTTGATGAGAAGAGTCTATGATGGGCATTTCCAAAGATGATTAAAGATTTTGAGGACTTAGGTTAGAACCAGAGGTAATGGGGTGTATCAAAGTATATATTTCAAGTTTAAAATAAGCTTTCAATAAAAGAGAGTGAATAGGGAGTATCAAAGTATATACTTCAAACTTAAAATAAGCTTTTAATAAAAGAGAGTAGAAAGCACTTGTAAAATATCTTTTCAAATGGCATGAAAAAGTGATGAAATAGCGAAGATGCTAAAGATTATTCAAAGAACAGTTGAGGTGGATCAAGGCTGTTGGCTCCAGGGTAGAATACTTGCCTTGCATGTGTGAGGATCTGGGTTCAATTCCCAGCACTGCAGGAAAAATGTAAGTGCAGTTGAGACCACAGTTGTACACTTTTAGAATAAGATTGCTGAGTTAAATAAAGTAGCACAATAACCCAGATCTCTTCTGGAAATGGATCTCCATTCTAGCATGTAATTGCCTAAAAACTGAGTCCTTAATTGATTTTTTTATTAAAAAATTAATCTTTGGGGTCCAGAAATGTGACTTAATTGATAGAGTATCTGCATAGCATTCTGGGAGGCCTAGGTTTAATTCTTTTTTTTTTTTTTTGGTCACACCCGGCAGTGCTCAGGGGTTACTTCTGGCTCCATGCTCAGAAATTGCTCCTGGCAGGCACGGGGGACCATATGGGGCACCGGGATTCGAACCGATGACCTTTTGCATGAAAGGCAAACACCTTACCTCCATGCTATCTCCCGGGCCCCAGGTTTAATTCTTGGTATCTCACTTCCCAACCCCCAACTCTCAGCACTGCCAGGTGTGGATCTTGATGGCACCCAAGTACCAAGTGTGACCTAGACCTAGTCAACCTGTACTTCCAGCTCCCAACAATACACATAAAAAAAGATAATGGGTGGGCCTATCAAAACAATGTTTCCATATGAATTTAAAGATACAGATACCTTGTCACATCTCTGCTAACTAATTTTAGGATAATATTTTGTTTGTTTGTTTTTTGTTTGTTTGTTTGGAGACCACATCCAACAGTGCTCAGGTATTACTCCTGGCCTTGCACTCAAGAATTGCTCCTGCGCATGCTTGCAGGACCATATGGGATGATGGGAATCAAACTGGGATCAGCCATGCAAGGCAAGAGCCTTACTAGCTATATTACAGCTCCTTTTTTTTTTTTTTTTGAAAATGCCTCTACAATCCTCAGTAGATAATGTTGCACAATGGATGCATAGAAACACTTGTAAAATATATGTAGATGGACAAAATATAATGACATCTTGGAAATTGTTTAAAATATCAAGGAGGAAAGAAATTGCTCAACAGGCCAAAAACATACTTTCTCATGAAGGAGACCCGGGTTCAATACCTAGCATTTCGTGATGTCCCCTAAACACTGCAGAAACAACCTCAAGCACAATGCCAAGTAGCCTCTGAGCACTGCTGGGTGTGGCCCCCATCAAAACCAAAAAATATATTTATACATCTATATGCAAAGAATTGATTCTACAGGAGCAGGAGCCAACTTTAGGATGTGATGGATGTGCTTATAACATAGACTGTAGTGATGGGTTTACAAGTGTAAATTTAGCCTAAACTCACTCGGTTGCATCCATTAAAGAAGTACAACTTTTTACATGTCAGTTTTATTTCAAAGTGGTTTTGAAATTGGGTAGGGTGGAAAAGAATGTGGAAATATCTTCTCTGCCTTAATATGTTGTCTTTTGTTTTGCTTTAGTGATGTATGTGACCAGGCCCTAATGCATGCAAGGTATCTAACTGTTGAGACACATCATGTTCTCTGGGTTTATAAATGTTAGATCATTTTCTTCAACAAGCTACCTATTTAGTACCTCTTGCTCCCCCCCTCTTACTTTTCCCAAAATTTGCTATACATGTATAATTATGGTTTATTAATAGAGAATTTTGCTTTTGTCTTCCTTCTCCCTGATTTTTGTAGGTAGAAATTGTTGTAGATAGAAACCTCCTTGCAAATCTAAGAGGACTTGAAGTAATTATAACTGCAATCCTATTAGAGATATTAAAGGTTTCCCCCAAGGCATCATTGGCTAGTATCAGCAACCAAAGCAAACTCTCTGCATGGTTGGAAGTTGTGGAATTTGTTAGTGGCTTTGGCCTCTTTCTGTTTTCTCAGAGATTTTCCTCAGGCATCTTTTCAACTATCTTCCTTAAATTCACTCTGTACTATATAAGCATTTCTTCCCTCTTTTTGAATCTCCACTCACACAAAAGAATAAAATCAAATTCAGTTATAGGAAATTATGGCATCAAAGAGATTTCTTTATTAAACTGAATTATGCTTTATTTCTATTTAATCCTGATATAGTAATTTTATATTCTCATTACACTTAATCCCATTATAGTAATTTTATTTTGCTTGGAAAAAATTAAAATTTAAGTCTCTAGTCATTAGATAACCATTTAAACTCCAAACTGTCTTGGAACTCTGAGAATTACAAGGAAATAGTTGGATTATTTTTCATATTTTCAGAGAGTCTATGAAAGTTCTTTTGTCAGTAAAAACATTGTCTTCTCCATAATCATTCTTGGTTTCTTCCCGTCCTTACACTTCCAATAAGCATAAAGTATTGTCCCCCAAATAATCGCTTACTTCTTAGGAATTAATCTTTTTATACTTTCTTATTCAGAATGCCCTTGCAAGATGAAAAAAATTACGTTATTCAAAAGACATATTATGTTATTTTATTGACAGATTCAGACATTCACAATTATAAATTGTCTTTTAGATTTGATTTTGTATAATTTTTATCATCATGTTATAGTTTTAAAGGAACTTAATTTGTTGAAATGTGGTTTATATTATATTATATTATCAGTAAATTAATATTATTGTCTTATGCCACTCCCACCACTGGGATGTGTTTTGGAATTGTTTTACCAATATCTTACCCTCTATAGAATTGGCCCATTAATTATAAAAATTTTAATTGAGTATTCACATTATGAAAGAAGAAATGGATGTCACCACATAATGAGGTATAGCACTGCCTATCATAGTAAAACAAAGTGGTTTAGAAAGACACACATGTCCCGGAGCATTGTTCAGCCACAAGACCATGTTCTATGATTTCTTTATCTTGCTGGGATTGGTTGCTTGTTCTGTTTTTGTTCGCTGTGGTTGCCATACCCAGCAGTGCTTAAAGAGCACCAGGGCTACCCCTGTTGGTGCTGGAGTACAGAGAAGCCAAGGCCAAGGCCTGTGCTCTTTTTTTGGGGGGGGGGGGTCACACCTGGCAGTGCTCAGGGGTTACTCCTGGCTCCATGCTCAGAAATTGCTCCTGGCAGGCACGGGGGACCATATGGGGCACCGGGATTCGAACCGATGACCTTTTGCATGAAAGGTAAACGCTTTACCTCCATGCTATCTCCCGGGCCCCATGTGCTCTTTTACTTGGGTCAAACCATGGTGATTGTCTTTAAATATAGCCATAAATATATTATTCAGAAATGGGAAATCTAAGATACAAGCAATGTTTTTATGGTTCTGTGGAGTTAAGAAAGCAAATCTGGGGGCAGGAGAGATTCACAAGCAGTGGGGCATTTGCCTTACATGCAGCCAACCCTGGAGGGACCCCGTTCAATACCTGGCATCCCATATGATCCCCCAGCCTGCTGGGGGCTATTTCTGAGTTCAGTGATAGCCAGGAATGATCCCTGAGTGCTGTTGGGTGTGGCCCAAAAACCAATCTATCAATAAATAGTTTTTTTTTAAAAAAGAAGTCAAATCTGTACCCAACCTGTGATTAATTCCATTAATGCTCACCTATTCACTTCTGAGGTTCAAATGAAATTCAGTAAATTTGCATTGCATGCCTTCCACGTGGTAAAAGAAATAGTCACCTTTTTTCATGAAGAATTACACTTAACCAAAAGTAGTACTCTATAGAATGATAGTATTTAAACTTAATAGTTGTAATGAAATTTAATACCCCTTCAATTTGACTGTGTTTGAGACAGAGCATAGTAAAAGCTAAAGGAATGGTTGAAACCAGTTGGCTCATCTCACCTTTAAATATAAATATATTTTATTATAGTAATTTATATAACTATAGAAAAGTTATTGTATATAGGAAAGTCCAGGTAGAAAATAAAAACATCCAAAGTCTTATCATCCCAAATCAATAATTATTAAACTTTCATTGTATTTCCTTTAAGTCTCCTTGTCACATATTTTGTTTTTTCATTATGAGAAACAACTAAATGTACAATTATTTATGTCAGTTTTACTATAAATCCTTTATAATATCATGGTGCTTTCCCACTGCTTCTAAAAAACTCCAGGTAAACAATTTTAAACTTAAATTGTGTTTAATTACTGTTTCAACTGTAACTTAACAATTCTTCCTTATTTATTTTATTCTTACACTATTTCACTTTTGAATGGTTCTAAGCTTGGAACATTCTCAGGATGGAGTCTTTGAAGTAGGTTTGCAGGTCAAAGCATGTGAACATTTTTTTCAGCTCTTGCAAAATAGTTTTGAACATCATGCATTTTACATACTGCATTTAGCTTTATCTTCACAGCAGGTTTCATTAGCCTTCCTTACACATACTACAGCTCTTCTGCTTTTAATTGGCAAGGAAATCACCAGGAACTGAGTACACACTGGAGGGAGGAGATAAGCAGAGTAATCAAAATCAGCTCCCAAGAAGAAATAGAAACGGAATCTTGCTATGCTGTTTGTCCCACTCACCTTAATATTTGTGTTATCTCTTTTTAAAGTTGCATAGACCTTTGGTGCTTACCTAAGTGTAGAAAGTTAATGGCTCCTTACCTGTGGAATTAGAGGGGGGAAGGTAGAAATTAGATTAGATTCCTGCAATTCTAAAAACCCCCGAGTTTCCTGCAATTGTTGTCAGAACAATTTCAAGCAACATGGCTTTTTCTAATAGCTGTGAAGGTGTGTGAACAGAATCGTGATAAAGAGATGATTGCTGTTTCTGATGGGCTATCATGGGGGAAATGAATATTTCAGGCTAGACTCCAAGGCATTGGATGTGCTGAGATTCATTGTGACCTGAAATAGCCCACTGATTCTAAGATTGAAAGAATCTCTGAGTTCTTACCCAGCTAGGTACGTAAGTCTCTGGAGTTCTCTGAAAGGAGAGTTTTGACACCAGATTGTAGCCTTGAAATGTCTGCAGCTCTGACTCCCATGGTAGACTGAGGAAGACCCAGGACTCTGCCTGACCAACGTTGGCTCATGATTAACAGAGGAGGAACAATAAAGTAGCTAGAAGACCGTCCCGTACTCAAGCATAGGCAAGGAGAGGGAATGTGAGATGAAATTTTGACATGGATGCCAATTTTCCAGGGGGCTTGGAGGGTTTCCAGGACTCAACAATCTTGAAGACTCATAATGTGCACACAGTCTTCACTGCTGAAAGCTAAATAAATAGAACTGAAACTTTTCCTTGGAGCAACTCATTTCTGTGGTCACTGAGAACAGTTTCTGATTGTTTTCTAACCCTTCTGTCCCTTCTAATTTGTGAAAATTAGTTGTATAGTCAGAGTCTAACCAGAACCATAAAATATTGGATTCCTTCACAAACCCTCTGGCTACACGTTTCTGTTTTTATAGTTTGAATTACACTTGCTTTCTTCTTTCTTAAATAAAATGTTGAAAAACTTAACTGAATCAGGGTGAAGTCTCTTAGGATTCCTGAGTTTTTTACCTGCCATGTTTTAAATAATTTGTCATAATCTATAATATTTATTAAGCTTGGGTTTCAAGCTCAATAGTCATAGTTATGTATTCCATCACAAATTTGGATAAAATTACTGTTTATTAACTTAGTGGCCAGTTTTTCATTGACATCATATTTATTCTTGATGTTGTTATCATAGATTCATTTTGCAAAGATTGTTTAAACTCAGCCTTCTGTTACCTTTGTTGCTTTTAAACTAATGGTATTGGGCTACACTTCGTTCAAGATACCTGATCTTGGGCCCGGAGAGATAGCATAGCGGCGTTTGCCTTGCAAGCAGCCAATCCAGGACCAAAGGTGGTTGGTTCGAATCCCGGTGTCCCATATGGTCCCCCGTGCCTGCCAGGAGCAATTTCTGAGCAGACAGCCAGAAGTTACCCCTGAGCACCGCCAGGTGTGGCCCAAACCCCCTCCCCCCAAAAAAAGATACCTGATCTTGTGGAAATGCCTTCTAATTTCAGACAAAGTCTATGACATATAATCAGCCCAAAATCATAGTATTAGACATACTAGCTAGTCCTCAGTCAGAAATTTTATGTTCACAAATAAAGCGGTTAAAAAGTCTCCTTAGCCCTCATTCAGTCTGTCTGCTCCCTCTTCTGGCCTCTTTATCTTTACTTGTCAGTGCGGATTAGAGTTTGCTTTAATCCCAAGCCTTCAGGTTTGCTCACCCGAAGAGAGTCTTGGCAAATGTGAGGTGGAAGGAGAAGGCTGAGGAACAAATGGAACCAGCAGTACTAGACTTTATAAGCTTCTTACACAATTGATCATTTGAGAAAAGAACCATTTCTAGGATTTTGGTATTGATGAGGAATAAATTTAGATATTACAGATTTCTTAAAGCAGCCTTTGTTTTAACTAACAGTATGCAGGGACTATTCAAGCTCAGTGCTTCAGGGTCATTCCCAGCAATGCCTAGGTGCCATGCATTGTTTGTGACGGAAACTTGGAAGCCCACATGCAAAGTGTGTGCTCAACCCATGACTCTATCTTCCAAGTTCAAAAGCAGCCATTCTAATATATTATTTAGGTAGACAACCAAGTCCTTGGTTCAATATTTTTTATGACACTAATAGAAGTCCTTGGCAACACGTTGGATGCATAGGTTGGATTTATGAGCATCATTCAGCATCAGCAAAAATAGCCAAGCATGCATGGGTTGTATAATGGCGTATGTAAGTATTGATAAGCATGAGGATATATAATTGGAGGTATCCTTGAAAGAGAAAAAGTTATAATTGGTTCGTTTTATACTCTGCATATAAAATTGTATGTTTTGATTTATACCTTCCAGCTTTATGTGCAGAACTCATTGCTTTTTATGGTGTTACTCTGTTGGCATGTTTCTTAGCTATAACTATATTTCAAAAGAGCCATTCCATTTCTGATTTTGACAAGGTAGGTTGGGGCTGATCTCTGTAGAGCAATGTTATTTTCCAGGAATATTGCTGACCACAGGCTACGTTAGGGAATTGTATAATGAACCATGGTATGAGCTCTCAGACTTTCTGGCCTCCATAATTCTTTCCTGTGCTGTTTTTGTTTAGTTGAATATCTGAGTAGGCTGGTACCTGTCTCAAACCTTGGACTTGATAGGTTTAGGACCAAACTTTAAATTAGAAAGAGAAGGTAAATTATGACAGTTTTGAAGGACTTGCAGTTGCTTTCCTCCCTACTTTTTCACATTGTCCTATTAAGTAATAAAAAAAATGAACATTTACTAGAGAACTAGAGTTTAATTAGCATGTCCTGTAATTGCTTACTTCTGGAGTAAAATTCTCAAAAATTAAATTAAAAATGTTAGATACACTTCCTTTTTTCTCGTCTCACCTCAACTGCTATATATCAAAGAGCAAAGTTTCAACTTGTGAGATGACTGGGCCATTGTTTTCTCAAGCAGTTCTTCAAGTTTTGGAGTCAAATTTGAGTTCAGCTTCTAGATCTGCCTTTTACAAGCTTTATGTAAAAACTGTGGTTATAAGGTTATTTATAATACATGTTGTTGTTTTTCTTTCACAATTGATATGTTGTTCCTGATTAAGTTTCAGTCATACAATGTCCAACCCTCTTTACCAGTGCACACCAATGTCCCCAGTTTCCTCCCATCCACACCTCTGCTGCCTATGGGCAAATACTTTCTTTTCTCTCTCTTTCTGTCTCTCTCTCTTTTTCTCTCTCACTCGCTCTTCCTTTTATTCTCTTTTAGACACTTTGGTTTGAAATATTGTTGCTAAAGAAGTATCATGCCTATCACTTTACCTCCTTTGATTACCCAGTTCTTGTCCAGAATGATCATTTCCAAGTATTATTGTCATAGTGGTCATCCTCTGCCCTGACTGGACTCTCCCACTCTTTGTAGAAAGCTTCAACTGATCCTTCTGGCCTTCCTCTCTGTTGTCTCTGGATACTATTACCATACTATCTTATTTTTTTTATGTACCACATATGATCGCTGAGACGATTTTTAAGTGATCTCTGTCAGAGCCTTAGAAAAATGCTTGGTTCATATAGAATGCTTAATGACATTTGGATGTAATCAGTGAAAATCTTTATCCTTCTCATTTATCACCATTCTCACCATAATATCATGATAATCTTCACCACTGCTGTCATCATCTCGCTTTCCTGATTGTCCTCATATCCACTCCATTCCTTGGCCCCCTTTGCGGTGAAAGAGGTTTATCTCGTCTGAACTGAATTTTGGAATTCCTGAGTTTCATGTCATATGTACCATCATTTTCATAGTTGACCAAATATTTGCTGAATGTCATCTCTGTGTGTGGTGACACATTGAGCACCAGGCTTTACCTGGAGCAACAAACAGATAGAATTACTGACTTCAGATAATTTAGTGGTGAATGGGGGACCCATAGAAATCAGTGAGAAGGGGCCAAAGAGATAGCACAGTGGTGGGCATTTGCCTTGCATGCAGAAGGATGGTGGTTCAAATCCTGACATTCCATATGGTCCCCCTAGCCTGCTGGGGGCAATTTCTGAGCATAGAGCCTGGAGTAGCCCCTGAGCACTGCAGGGTGTGACCCCCAAAAAACCCAAAAAATAAAAAAGAAAGAAAGAAAAGAAAAGTAAGAAATCAGTGAGAAAAAAAATACAGAGGCAAGAACTCACTGGGAAATACCAGATGCCAGGGGACATGCCAAGATGCTAAGGAAACATTTAAGTCCTGACATAAGCCAGGGTATAAGAGATGTTACAATGGGTGTATCCACCTTAGCATGGTAGGAGCAGAGTACAGGCAATTTCTAGGCAGAGAAAGAGAATACATAGGAAGACAATAGTAGTGAATACTTCAGGTTGACTATGATCAAAGTGTATTGTACTGGTGAGGAAATAATAAACAATGGGTATGGGAAAGTAAGCAGAACTTAGGTTAGAACCATGTACATGTCAGGCATGTGTTCTGCCACGTAAGCTATCATCCCAGTCTCGAAACAGGGCATTTTAAGGGTAAAAAAGTGGAACAGTAATACATTGGGTAAGGTGTTTGCCTTGTATATATGCAATCCTGGTTTGATACTCAACGCCCAATACAGCCCACTAAGTACTCTTAGGAGTAATATCCTGAGTGAAGAGCCTTGAGCACCATCAGGCATGGCCTGAACCCGGGAGATAGCATGGAGGTAAGGCGTTTACCTTTCATGCAAAAGGTCATTGGTTCGAATCCCGGTGCCCCATATGGTCCCCCGTGCCTGCCAGGAGCAATTTC
>PVKC010010101.1:0-26047 GCA_004027635.1 Crocidura indochinensis
CTGCATAGTATTCCATTGTGTATATGTACCACAGTTTCTTTAGCCATTCGTCTGTTGAAGGGCATCTAGATTGTTTCCAGAGTCTTGCTATGGTAAATAGTGCTGCAATGAATATAGGTGTAAGGAAGGGGTTTTTGTATTGTATTTTTGTGTTCCTAGGGTATATTCCTAATATATATATATATCAATTCAAAAGAAGAAAGGAATAAAAGAAGAAAAATATAACGAAAAAAATCCTTCAAACCAGCACCTCCACCACCAACAAAACAATAACAAAAACCAGCAACTACTTAAAACACATAAAAAGATCCAGCCTTTTATGTGTTTTAAGTAGTTGCTGGTTTTTGTTATTGTTTTGTTGGTGGTGGTGGTGCTGGTTTGAAGGATTTTTTTCGTTATATTTTTCTTCTTTTATTCCTTTCTTCTTTTGAATTGATATATATATATATAAAACTTCTAGAGGGACTCCTACCAAGTTTTTTTTTTCATTTTCTTTCCTTTATTTCAAACAGAACCACATAACTTGAAGCATCTTGTTCTGTCCTATAAAAAGGGCAAAAAAAAGTGATGATACCAGGACCAAACAGTCGTATGAATATTGAGTGGAAATAAAAAATGATTGACTTAAACACAAATCCCAAAGTGAACAGCAGAATTGATATCCAATCTACAACAAACTACAAGAAGGGAGCAGTTCCATTAGCATGCTGGGGGCAAGTGAGGGAGATTATGTGATGCATGCTGGTAATAGGGGTGGAGAGAGGACAACACTGGTGTTGGAGTGCCCCTGAATCATTGTTACTATATACCTTAATATTACCGTGAATGATTCATAAATTACTTTGGTCAAAATAAAAATCATTAAAAAACAATATAATGTATCAGATTGTGTTAATTTTTTCCAGTTGTTAGTAAACACAGCCATGTATATTTAAAATGTTTATCATGATGGTTTTATTAAATTGCATCTGGAAACTGTACTGGATTTAGTAAAAATAGTTATTATATACCTTGATACCTGTGAGTGTATTTGTGTGTAGTATAAACAAAGCCACCTTTACAAATTGTAGGTGCACAATATAGCATTATTAATGACACTCATATGTTGTAGTTCTGATTTCTAGAACATATTCCTTTTGCAGCTGAAATCGTAAATTGCTTAAACCAAATCTACCCTTCCATTTCTGGCAACAGTTGATGATGTCTTCAGCTTTACTCTCTTTTAGTTTTATTTTTTTTTCCCTAATTATTCAAGGGAAATGGAATATACTAATGTTTTCCTAACATTTGTTCTCAAAAATTTTTTTCTTTTTGCGCCATCCCCAGTGATGCTTAGGATTTACTCCTGGCTCTACACTCAGAAACCACTCCTGGCAGGTGACGAGAGTATATAGGATGCTGGGGATCGAAGCTGGATCAGTCATGATATGTTGAGTGTACAATTTTTTTTCCCATTCCATTAGCTGTCTTCTAGTTTTAGCCCTTGTTTTTATTCCCATACAGAAACTTTTAGGTGTGATGTTCCAAATTTATTTAGTTTTGATTTTTGCCATTGGCATTCTATCATCAAAGACATTTTTAAAGTATAAGTCTTGTAGTGTTCTGCTTATGTTTTCCTCAATGTTTGTTATAGCTTCAGGTCTGATTTTAAGGTCTTTAATCCATTTTGATTTGACTTTTGTTGTAAGGTGTGATGTATGGATCAATTTTTAATTTCTTACAAATGGTTATCCTTCTATAAAAACTTTCATTTTTTTTTGCCATTAAGGACAATGCTGGCTGTGTGCTTTTTTATAGATAGCTAGAACTATCTTGAGGAATTTTCTCTCCAAACCTATTTTGATGAGTGTTTTGATCATAAATGAGTGTTAAATTTTGTCTGATGCTTTCTCTGTGTTGATTGATATGATCATGTGGTTTTTATCTTTATTTTTGTTGATGTGGTGTATGATTTTGATTGATTTGCATATATTGAGTCATTCTTTCATCCCTAGGATGAAATCCATTTGAACATGACATATAATCCTTTTGATGTTCTGTTGGATTCAGTTTGCTAAGCTTTTGTTCAAAATTTTTTCATCTATGTTCATTAGTGAGATTGGTCTATAATTTTCTTTCTTGGTGGTATTTTTGTCAGCTTTGGGGATGTGTGATATTAGCCTCATAAAAAGAATTAGGGAGGATTCCTGTTCTGTTGTTGTTGGATTGTTTTGTTTTGTTTTGATGTTGAGGAAGAGTGTGAGATTAAATGGTTATAGTTCTTCTCTTCAAGTTTGATAGAATTCACTTGTAAATCCATCTGGTCTTAGACTTATTCTTGGGAAGTTTCTTAATTTTTCTTAATTACTGTTTCAATTTTCTTAGACGTGATTGGCCTGAGTAGGTCTTCTATTTCCTCCTTAAGTCTTATGAGATGATATTATTCCAGGAATCTGTACATTTATTCTGGTAACTCTAATTTAACTGAGTACAGTTGTTCATAATAAGCCCTCATGATGTCTTGGATGCTTTTTTGGTAATTTGTTTTGCTTTTCCATATTTTTTTTTTTTGCTTTTGGGTCACACCCAGTGGCACTCAGGGGTCACTCCTGGCCCTATGCTCAGAAATTGCTCCTGGCAGGCTCGGGTACCATATGGAATGCCGGGATTCGAACCGGCATTGTATGCAAGGCAAACACCTTACCTCCATACTATCTCTCCAGCCCCAGCTTTTCCATTTTTATTGATTAATTAATTTTTATAAATATCTATTTAAGCACCATGATCACAAACATGTTTGTAGTTGAGTTATAGTTATATATGCATATATATAAATAATACCCCTATACAATGTTCCCATCACCAATGTCCTCCATGTTGTAATCTCCCCTTTCATTTGTATATGATTTATTTAGACGTTTTACCTTTTTTTCCTGGTGAGTCTTGTCAACTGTTTGTCTATCTTGTTTATTCTTTCAAAATACCAGTTCCTGGTCTCATTAATTTTTTTTATTATTTTCTTTGTTTCTATGCTGTTTATTTATGTTCTGATTTTTATTATTTCTTTTCTTCTACCAGTGTTTGGATTTCTTTGCTGCTGGATTACCAGATATTAAGGTGTGCCTTTAAGCTGTTGATTTTGTTATTTTCTCTTTTCTAATTTAGGTCTCTAGTACTATCAGTTTCCCCTCAAATATTACTTTTGCTTTGTTCCATAGATTATGGCAATTTGTTTCTTCACTGTCATTCATCTCAAGGATATTTTTAAATTTTTTCCTTGTTTTTCTCTCTGATCCAGCTGTTGTTGAGCCGCATAGTGTTTAGTCTCCAGATGTTAGATTTTCTCCACTTCCTTTTACAGTCAATCTTTATTTCTGTTGCATTGTGGTTTGATAGATTGCTTGTTATATTTATTATATTTGCAATTTTATGTAAGTTAGATTTGTGCCCTAAATTGTGGTCTTTCCTAGAAAAAGGTTCCATGTGCTCTTGAGAAGAATGTATATTCCATTTTCTGAGGATGGAGGGCCCTGTATCAGTCCATTAGTCCTAATTCTTTTTGTTTCTCATTTAGGGCTCTTATGTCTTTCCTAATTTTCTGCCTGTTGGATCTATGTAGTGACGATGATGGTGTGTTGAAATCTCTCACTACTATCACATTTCTATCTCAGGTTTGTGAACAAAGGCCTTACACATTTTGCTGGGTTTACATTTGGTGCATAAAAATTGATCAGAGTTAGTACTTCTTGGTCTAATATTCCTCTGATTAATAAGTAGCATCCTTCTTTGTCTCTGAGTACTTTTTTGAGGTTGAATACAATTTTGGTCTGATATGAGAATGGCTGTCCCAGATTTTTTTTTGTTTTGTTTTGTTTTCCAGTGGCATGTATAATTGATTTCCATTCTTTTACTCCCAGCCTGTGTCTATAATTTACTTTTAAATGTGTTTCTTTTTCTTTTCTTTTTTTTTTTTCATTTTGGCAGAGGAAATTCTATTATTTGTTTTCTGATCCAATGTCCTACTATGTGTCTTTTAATGGAGAAGTTTAGTCCATTGACATTTAGGAGATTATTGACAGAGAGGGTTATTGTATATTTGTATTGTGTAAGGTGGTTGCTACCATTGGGTGTTTGAATGTGTATTCACCTCTGAGTAGTTTATTTAGAGTCGGTTTAGTTAGCACTAATAGTGAAAGTTCTTTTTTGTTTGAGAATTAGTTTAGTTCTCCCTCCCACATGAATGGGAGTTTTGCTGGGTAGTCGACTCTAGATTGAAAGTTTTTTTTTATTCAGTAGCTTAAATATGCCATTACGCTGTCTTCTTGCCTGAATTATTTTAAATAGCAGATCTGGTTTGATTCTTGTGCTCCTTCCTATATACTTGAGATATATTTTCTGCCTTATTGCTTTGAAGAATTCATTTATCTCTTTGTTGTTTTTTTTTTTTTTTGCCATTTGGATTACTATATGTCTTGGTGTTGATCTGTTAGAGTCTATTTTGTTTGGCATTCCTTTTGCCTCTTTGATTTGTACAGTCTCTTTCTAGAGAGTGGAAAAATCCTCTACTGTTATTTCCTTCACTACTTGTTCTCCCCCCCTTTATTTTGTCTCCCCTTCTGGTACTCCTATTAGTCTTATATTAATTCTTTTTCTTTGTTCCTTACATTAGGTACCTTACATTTTCTTTCAATGTTTTGTATCTCATTTTCTTATTTACTTGTTTGTTGTTTTGACTTGTATTTTGTCTTCAAGTTTATCTATGAAATTCTCTATGTTTATTATTTGGCTTCTATGGTTTGATAGTATGTTTCTTGATGTCCTTACTTCCATTCTTATGGATTCTCTCTTCTGATAGAGTTCTTGAATTGGTTGAATTGTTTGTCTAAGAAATCTATAATTTTTTTGGTTAGTAATTTCTTGAATTACATTTTAAGACATTATATTCTGATTTTAGGTCTTCATCTATGGGGTGTGTGCGCTTTGGAATACTTGGAAATTTGCCAAGATATCTCTCCATATTCCCAACTGCTAGTTTCTTCCTTAGTTTCCCCATTGTCCTTTGCAGTGGGTGGGTTGGAATGCCAGAGTTTCATGGTGTCTAAAATAATTGTTTAATTGTTTAAAAGGTGATTGGAGGTATATGTATTTTGGGTTTTATTTCATCTAGCTAAGCAAGCTTGCCCAAGTATGAAAGAAATGCTTAGTATTTATTTGATGAGTTGTTCTGGTTTTTGAACTATATATTTTCTGTGTGGGCTTGGGGCTTTTGTGTTGGTGGCTGGGAATTTTTGAGGCTAAAGGGGAGAGGAGGGGATGTTTTTCACTCACCAAATTTATGGGATGACAAGAGGGCCCATGTCCACCACCACCAGCCAAACTAGGGTCCATGAGGATAGGATTTTGGGGGTGGTTCTGCTGTTTTCACTGGCATTTATGTCTGAGTTGGCTTGGGAGCTTTTGTGATGGTGGCTGAGAGATTTAGAGGAGAAAGACTTTGCTTCTACAATAGTTATTTTTATTTGTTTTTGGTAACATCCCATGATGTTCCTTACTCTGTGTCAAGAATTACTCCCATAAGTGCTCAGGGGACTGACCACATGGAAAGTTGGATATTGGAACATGGGTTGGCTGAATGCAAGGCAAGTGCCTTGTCCACTGTTCTATGACTCCAATATGTCCCCTATAATAGTTCTTTATATTCTACATGCAAAAGATGTCATTCTGTGTTGATCTCCATCTGACTAACTTCACTCAGCATGATACTCTTCAGATCTGTCCATTTAGCAGAAAATTGTATTATTACATGTATTTCTTATGGCAAGTAATATTCCATTGTGTATATATATGTACTATAATTTCTTATTCAAGCATCTGTTCTTGGGTACTGGAAAGATTTCCAGAGAATAGTGCTATAATGAAGACAGAAATTTATCTTTCTTTTCCACATTATGTTTTATGATTCTTCAAAGCATATTCCAAGAAGTGGATTAACTGAATCATATAGAGGTTAATTTGCTAGTAGGTTTTGTTGTTGTTTTCGCACTTGGCTAGATACATTTCCAAGAAGGTTTGACCATTTAACATTCCCACAAGTAGTAAATGAAACTCCTTTCCCCGATACCCACAACAAACTTCATTATTTTTTAATTTAATTTAGAGAGCATCACTATTCTCATACTAAGATATAACTTGGCATTATAAAGAGCACAGCTTAGATTTGATATTAAAGTTTGAGTCTTTGTTTTTGAAACCCTAGGAATATAAAATTATTTTCTGTTTTAAATCGTTTAAAAATAAAGCCTAATATTAATACTCACCTCCTAAAATTAAGTCAATAATGCCATGAATTAATGTAGGTGATGTTTTAAAAGCTTTTAGATCAATGTCTTTCCTCTGTTAGGTATTCCAAAAATTTATCAAGCCATTTGAATTTGATTTTATTTTACAGGGTATCCACAGTGGCATATATATAACCTTGTGCATAGCACCAGAAAATGGCCCAGAGACTGAAATTAATATATGCACTTATCACTGTAGTGATAAATATATTTGTTCACAAACTTGAAAATAATTTATGTGTGAAAAAAATCCTGAAAACTCTGACTTTATTCATAGAGTCTTTATAGGAATTGCCTTGGTTGCTTTTAATAACATATTATTAATCTTCTATTTCAAGATAATTTTTCTGGCTCATCCTTGAAAGAATACTATTTTAGACAGATAAATCAATGCAATGTATCACCTATTGCCATATAATGCAAATACTTCTAAGTAAGTATTTATTTGGAAGGAGCATGAATGGGACATTAAAAACTCATCATCTTGATGAGTTATAACTAACAATGATTTCTGCTTCTATAATGGAACTGAAATGTCACTGCATTATTTGGATAAGATCCTTGAAGTTAAGTACACAATAGTCATTGGCCATTTTGTATTGTCATTCTTTTCATCTGACTAGATCAAATAACGAAAGCAAATAACACCCGAGACACATACATACACATATACACAGTCAGCATTTTTTTATTAGTGGGCTATAGCAACATCAACAATGTTAAAATGCTGATAAAAGTTATCTCCACTATTTAATATTTAATTATAGATTGTCTTCACAGATGTACCCTTTAAGAATACCTCAACAGGAAGATAATGACTAAGGAAAAAAGAGAGAAGATCAAGTCATTGAAATTTAAATTTATTTAATTATGACAATTATTTGACTACTGGAATCTAGCTATAGATTGACCAAATATAAAACAAAAAATAAGAAAAGAAATCAAAACAAAATATAAGAACGGTTAGAAATAAGGTTTAAAATCAAATGCTAAGTAAGATATCAGACTTTTCTTTGATACAGGCCATAATATACAGCTTAAGTGCAGACAAATAAGATTTGCAAATTGAGAATTCTATTTACTTGGTGTAGCATTTAAGCTGGCTTGTATCTTAAATCTAGGTTTAAATTTTTAAATTTAAATGCTACTGGTGAATGTGAAGGAACACACAATTTGGAACTTAGCAGGAAGAAAAAATCCAAATGAATCATTTTCTCAATACAACTAATGGCTTCAAGAAAAGGTATAATTACTAGAACTGGGTGGAATGTAAATATTGTATAAAGCTTCCTGACTAGAAACAAGAAAAACCTGCTGAAGATATCATAATCTAGTAGATAGTAATTAGGAAATATAAATGTTAACAGTGACTTTTCAAAAATGTTAAACCAGTTGAATGTATTATTGAAGTGACAGAGCATATCCATTGTATAAATATTAGATAATTGGAACTGCAATAGACTTTTAAAAATGCAAGAAGAGTGTATTTGTTGATTTCTATCCTTATCCCAAGCACTCTGTAGTGATTCACAAAAATTCCACAATTATAATTGATTATTGCAGATGTCTAAGGTATTTTCAACAGTGAATTCTTCAAACTTCTCAAAATGTAGATGTCTTTCTCTCTTGATATAATTTTTATTAACATAAGTTTATATCCTAAATTGGATGATCACAAAAAGAATTTATCCCTCAGCTTCAATTCATCTCTGATATTTTTTAATTTTTAAATTTTTAATTTACTTAAAGTACATGTATTGATAATTAACATAATAGATCATACGTGTTTATTTCAGGTAAGTGGGAGAAATATTATTTTTAAATTAAATTAACAAATAGGGAGAGAAAAAAAGAATACAACAATAGGAATTTTGTTTTGTTTGTTTTTTAGGCTACACCCAGTGATGCTCACGGGTTACTCCTAGCTATTGAACCTGGCTTGGGGAACCATATGGTAACTGGGGGATCGAACCAAGGTCTGTCCTAGGCTAGCATGGGCAAGGCATATGCCTTACTGCTTGAACCACCACTCCAGCCCAACAACAGGAAAATTTGTGAAAATTATTGTATCTCCAATGAGGATATTACATAGCTGCCAGAAGGTTTAGTATTTTTAGTTTCTAGTTGACCATTCTGTTTTCTTGATCCTTCTGCATTTGTTTTCTGAATATTCAGTGGTTTCAGGTATACATTGATGTCTAAATTGGTGTGTTCCTAGGGAATGACTGTATTGAATATAAATGGAATTGTTTCTTTTTACTGTCAAGTGGTCTAAGAATTCCAAGTGCTACTGCTGATACTGGCTTTTGGTGTGATTTTGGCTTCCATGACTTCTAGAAGTAATAGAAGACAGGACAAAAGGTACCCACATTCACCTCCAAAAATTGCTGGTGATATCAATACAAATACTGGCATACCTGGTGTTTGTACATATTAATGTTTCTACAGACAGTTATAGAGCATTGGTGAAGCAGATTGTAAGTGAAGCATGAAAGATGGGTGCAACAGGTGTGGCTTCAGCAAACCAGGGACTTGACCTGCTTTCTTTTCTGAAGATTGCCAATCTTTTCTCAAGATTATTTTAAGCTGCCTGGACAATATATTCCTCAAATTCCTCAAGGTTTGATATACAATCTTTTTAAAAAAAGAGTTAGTTTATGGAGCTGGCTGTGTGCAGATATGGTACTGCATTTGTGGAGATAATTTTTTTTTAATTTTTATTATGGTCAAAGCGCATTACAAATCTTTCACTTCATCATTTATGGTACATAGTGACAATGCATGAGGGGCATTCCCACCACCAGTGCTGTCCTCCCTCCACCCCTGTTCCCAGTATGCATCCCATATCTCCCTCCATTACCCCCCAGAAGACTAGTGAAACTGGTCTCCATTTTGCAGTTTGTTTTGAGTAGCTATTCCACCATCATTGGAGATAAAAAGGATAAGAAAAAAATGGAGAAAAAAATTTGGTGACAACTACCAAAAACGATAGAAGAGAGAGAAAAAAAAGAAAAGAAAATTGGAAGAAAAAAGAAAAATATGGACCTGGCTAATAAAAATAGAAATAAAAATAAATCTCTTAATAATAACCACAAGAGTGAAAAAGGAAGAGACTAGTGGAAGGAAAATAGGGAGGAAAAATAAAGTCAAAAACTAAACTAACAAATCAAAACAAAACAAGAAAAAGTATGGAAGCTGGAGTGGTAGGGTTTGGCGTTCCCCCCACTTTTTTTTTTTTTATAGGCACAGCAAATGTTGGGGAAAAAAAGGGAATTCCCGTGGCCTTAGAGATTCAGGGTTTCTCCATCCTTGAAACATATCATCATGGGATCCATCTCTGGCTCCATATATATTCATTACCCCACACCTAAGGCTTATTTTGTGATGCGAGGAAAGTTTCCTCTCAGTTGTGTTTGAGAAAATCAGGTCACTGTAGGTAGTGATCTTGGTATTTGCGTGGTTACAGGTCAGGGTCTAGTCTCTAGGTTCTCGAGGTTCCTATCCATCGTTGTTGTGTTCAGTCTTTTGTATCACTTGCTCCCTGTTTTCGTTTAGTCCCTAAGCCGAAGCCTCGGATATTATGAATCCAAAGGTTGTGGAGATAATTTAAATGGTCAGGATACTGAAAGTAGAAGAAAGTGGGCAGAGAATACCTACACTCACTCAAAAAAACAAACAAACAAACAAACAAAAAAACCTTGTGATAGCAGATCAAAGAGATCTCTAAAAAGTTAAACAAAAACAGAGGAGTATTGAACAGTATCACAACTAAACATATTCTTGGCATATTCATTCAATATTCCACTAGTTTTAACAAATATCATCTCTTATTTGTCCAAGTTGCAAATCCCAGTAATTAAAATATATACCACATAGTCAACTATAAAAGCTGAATTTTGGAATAAAACAAGAAAATAAGAAAAATATATTTCATAAATACATAACTCTGATTTATTGTTAAGATTTAATAAAACAATATGTATTGATGTGCAAGTAAAATCTAACTAATAATATTCAGGATATGGAAGAGCAAATATATAGTTCTCTAAAATTGAAATAGAAGTCAAGAATTTTAGTGTATATTTGTATTCAGTATAGAAAATGTGTTTTTTGAATATTCTCGAATTTCTATTTTCATCTGTATGTACTAGTCCAGATAGTGCATTTATAGATTCTTTGAAATTTTATTTTTTATAAATCAATTGCCATTATTTGATGTTATTTTCCAATTCTTAAGAACTTTTCGTGTTTCCATGTGTTTTTCCAATGAATCTTAGTATAAAACAAAATTAAAGAACTATAAAAATATATACATTTGTTTTCTTCATATATAAAATTATATTTATATATGTATAATTAAATAAAATATATATAAGCTCATTTTGTCATCTATTAGTGCATGACTCAAAAATTTTTCTTTAAAAGTTTTATATGATCTAATTGTTATGACTTTTTTTAATTATTGAGATTATGATTTTCTTTTTTCCACTAATATATAAATTATTAAACAAGTTTAGGTTATTTTAAGATGTTAAAATCACTATCCTGAAAAACAGGAGCTTAACTTATCTTTAATTTATATTTCTGATTCAATGCATTAATATTTTATTTGGTATTTTTTACTTCTATGCACATAGAGTAAACTTTAAACTTTTGTTATTTTCTTAGAGATTTCATGCAACATTTAAACAATATAAGAATTATTATTTTTGGGGGGGTTTTTTGGGCCACACCCAGTGATGTTCAGGGGTTACTCCTGGCTATTCGCTCAGAAGTCACTCCTGGCAGGCACGGGGGACCATATGGGGAAACGGGGGATCGAACCACAGTCCGTCCTAGGTTAGAACAGGCACCTTATCTCCAGCGCCACCGCCCGGCCCCAAGAATTATTTTTAATTCTTTGAAATCATTGACAGAACATTAAAATCTTTATTTTTCTGGAGTAATATAATAAACATCCTGAGCAGGAAGAGTCATCTGGAATTGGAGATGTAATTATATGAATGATTTTAATCACATATCATGTTTAATTGACAAATATGAAATTACTAACCTTTCGTTTCATGTCATCAATTTTGAAGATGAATTTTTCTGTTTTAAATATTAATACTGCTTTGTAGTTCATAACATTTTCATTTTATAATTTAGCTGTGTATATGTATTATATCTCACCTCCCTGAAAAATTTGAATACTATTTTTAATGAGCTTCACATTGCAAAATTTTTAATAAAAACAATTTTGCTTTTCTTATCTTCTATGGTAATTTTATTTTATTAATGCCAATTCCTCTTTAATCTTTTACATTATAGAAACCTATTATTATACGTTTTTAATGTTTCACTCCCTCCCCACCCCATCTATCATTATAGTGTTTAAAATATTTTTTATTTAATTGTACCTCAACTTGTTGTCTATTAATATTTATGTTTAAATCATAATTATTTATTTATTATGTCATTAGCTCTATTTTAAAAGTCGAATAGTTGCATCATTATTAAGAGAAATACTCATAAATTGTATTGCAATTTGATTTAAATGCTTTTTGAATTCCTAAAAGCACTGTTTCATTTTGTTTCAAATTTCTCAGGGGATCTAGATACCCCTCAGCTGTTCTATAAGCTTTCTACCAGCTCTGTACTCAAAAATCACACTGAATATATTTGTAGGGATACAATTGCTATATAGGATATTAATTCTACTTTTAATTTTGTTTTGGAGTTTGGGCTACACACAATGATGGTCAGGGGTTACTCTTGGCTGTGCACTCAGAAATCCCTCCTTACTTGGGGGACTATATGGGATGTGGGGGATCGAACTGTGGTCCATCCTTGGTCAGCCATGTGCAAGGCAAACACCCTACCACTGTGTCATTGCTCTGGCTTCTCTACTTTTAAATTTAAAAATAAACTTAATAACATTTTCCATAAATGTGAAACAGTTTACATTTCAATCATCAGTTTCTTCACATTCTGTCCCAGAACATTTTGCTCCTGGGCTTCAGTTGGTTAGTATAGGACAGACTCTGCTCTGAGATGATATCTTACAGATTTCTCTGGGAATCAAAAATAAGAAATATTTTATTTCATTGTTGTGAACATTGACTATTTATATGCTTTCTTTAGAGAAGTACTGCTCAACAAGAGCTCTCTCCTGTTTTTAAGGGGTTCTTTTGTAGTGTTTTAGGAGTGCTTCATAAAACTTAATTATTAGTATTTTTCTCAGAGTTTGGTGTGCATTTATCTTCTTTCATTCAGGAGGATATCACTGCTTCTGTGGTAGTTTATTTTACAGTACAAAGACTTTTAAATTTGATGTTACTTATTTGTTTAGTTTTGCTTCCCCAGCTAAGAAATTTATCACTGAAAATTTCACTAAAATTTATAACCAGGAGTTATTGAGCTATGTTTACTTTGATATATTTGAAAGATTTCTGTTTAATATATTGGTCTTTAATGTACTTTAGCTTAAATGCTGTCTCATGTATATTATGTACGTGTAAGATAACGGTACAAACATATTCCTTAACTTGTGACAATTTGATTTTTGGTTGAAAAGTCATTCCTTTTTTTAATTTTATCTTCTGAACATTTTTTGTTATAAATGAACTATAAATCTGAGTTCTGTTTTATATTTGTTCTCTATCCTCTTCTAAGTGTTGGTTTTATTCCAATAGTACATTGTGTTATTAGTATAAATTTATATTATAGTTTAAAGTCAGTAGTGTGTTTCTTAGTCATTTTCTTTCATTTCTTTGACAATTGAAGAGAGAACTTTCTGGTTTTTGTACAAATTTTATGTAGTATTTTTTTCTATGTTTTCCAAGAATTCTATTGGAATTTTTAATAGAGATTGTCTTGAATTTGAAAAGTGCTTTCATTTGGAAAGACATTTTAACAATGCTAATTTTTCTAATTCAAGAACAAGGAATATTTGTCTAAGCTTTTTCTATTTTGTACATTTTTCAAACAAATTGGGTTACATTTCTGATGTATGTGTTTCACCATATTTGTTAATTTTAATTCAAAGAACTTGATTCTTTCTTTTTTTTCATGAGTAGGAGAGAGTTGTAACACATCTGCTTTGCTGTTCTCTGGCAATTCCCAGATCAGTGACTTCAGTTTTCCATATTTTGTTTAATTTCCAACTTTTATCATTTAAATATAGCATGTATGTTCCTCATATATTCACACAAAAGTCTTGTTTCTAAGAAACATATCTGCAGCTTTCCCTTACTAATGAATTTCAAGGATAATATATCTAATAATGCATTTGCATCTACATATAAAACTATAAAAATGCCTTCACATTAAAAGCTATGGTAAATTTTTATTTATTTTTTGGGGGGGGTCACACCCAGAAGCATTCAGGTGTCACTCCTGGCTCTACACTCAGAAATCACTCCTGGCAGACTCGGGGGACCATATGGGGTGCCGGATTCGAACCATCGTCCTTCTGCATGGAAGGCAAACACTTACCTCCATTATATCTCTCAGGTCCCTAATGTAAATTTTTAAAGAATAAAATTGTATTTGCCCTACAACCAATATGTAACATATTCATAATTTATAAATACAGATTTCTTAGTTATAATATTTAAGAAAAGAATCTAGCTAGCTGTTCTCATTCTATATGTATTCTAGAACATCTCTAAGTATCTACCTCAGGCTAAATTTTTCTCATTAACTGAGGTGAGAGCAGAGAAAAAGAAAGAAAAATAAAACAAACTTTAAAAATAAAAGCTCCTGAGTCAGTCAGGCTTTTTAAAGGTATCCAAATTATAGCTAATACAAATGGAATTGAAATGAGGGAAGAATGCCTTTCAGCACAGAACAAAAAGCCAACAAAAACAAGATTACAGCTATTGAAAAAATAGAGGTCTCTATTACTATGTGGCAGAAGTTGGTGAAATATTCCACTTCTGGAGCTATACAAGCAAGGAAGAAATCATTTTTTTAGGTAAGAGAGTAAAACTAGTGGATATCTCAGCAAGTTAAAAGCTATGATACCACAATAGAGTGCAAAGATAATGGTTTCAACTTCTGCAACTTCTTTCAATGTTCATTTGACCAATACAGTGTAAAAGAAACATAGACTAAAAGAAACATGCCTTGTCAAAATTGACGAAGCATGACAAGTATGAGGAAGGAGAAGTGGGGGAGGTATATGATGTTTCACAGTTATATCAGATACTAGCAGACTGCTACATTTACACCAAAGGAATGAGAGAGGAAGGAACTTTTTGAAGGTCAACTTAAATGAGCTGTTTATATATTTCCAGTTAACAAAAACACATTTTAAAGGTCAAAGGATTTGAGTCATTGAGAAAATTTAAAATAGCATAAGATGATGCAAGAAATCACATTGAGCGCTAGAATTTTGAGAGTCAGGTCCAATTTATAAACGGGAGAGAGAAAACTTGACTGCAGTTTCAGACAAAACAATATTGCCAAGCATCAATACTTTATTATAGGAAAAAAAGCCCTACACTACTTAAAATTTGGTTCCTCAGTGAAATGAACTAAAGTATTGTCCAGCAGAACTGAGTTGCTAAAAGGGATTATTAGATTATGTAATCAAATGGGAAAATAGTACATAAATATTAAAACATCACACTTTCAAATAAATTATCCGTAAAGAAGCGATTGTCAAAGAACTCACTCACTTTATCAAGAAATAAATTCTTGCTGTAACAGAGAAAGGTAAAGGCATCTTGGAACTAGAGAGATTTACTCTATATGATGAGTTCCATGTGACAATAATGTTGAATGGTAATATAGGTATTTAGTACCTCTGTACTCTGTGACAGGAATATTATTTTGCACATTATTATTTTAAAACATAAATAAAGTTATTAGAAAATGGATGGACAAACGCAGACTACAGAGAGCTATTTATAATCACATGTTTAAATTACTTACCAAAGGATTTTAAAACAAATTTATTTCTGTATCTTTAAGAGACAAGTAATGTCATATTTTAGTAGTGTTTTCAGTTAAAAGCTTTATATACTATCACTAGAGTCAATCCAGTCATTTACTTCTGCTCACTAAAATTCTCAAGCATTTTGGCTCTAAAAATAATTCATAATATTTAACTATGTTTGGTTTATTATACATTAAGATGAATGTAATAGTGAAACTCATTTGATATAGGTTTTACCCTTGCTTGTGGTATTCAAAAATATTATGGAAATCAGAAAATGCTTAAAGATCATGTATAAAATTTAAGGGAATTCTCATAATAAAGGAAGATTAACTTCAACTATACGAAACTAAAGTCATATCCTTCCACAGTCAATTGCTACCTATGTAAGTGTCAATTTTTAGGATACCTAATTCAAAAAATTATCTTGATTTTACATTTCTATTGTGATTAATAGATGGGATGTTTCTCTATATATTATACAAATAAAAATCCTCATAAATTGTATTGAAATAAAAGTATATCCAACAAAATATATGCACTTTAAGATCTTGAATAATTTTAAATTTACTATTAGAAGATAAAAAGTGTATCTACATGTTTATAACTTATCAATAGTAGTCTTATAGAAATATTACACAAATCATTTATTGTCATCCATTTTTTATTTGCTAGTCCTCCAACAAAATTCTATTTTATTATTCAGTAAAATTATTGGAAAAGAAAATTTATAGATAACTCTTCAGTATGTGTTATTGTTTTTAGAAAAAAACAGCATTCGACAAGATCAAACTATGTTAAATTTTAAATTTTCTGTTTCACCTGCTCTTTTAGTTTTTTTATTTTTATTTAGGCACCATAATTACAAACATGTTTGTAGTTGGGTTTCAGTGATAAGAAGAATATTCCTCTTCACCTGTGCAACATTTCCACCACCAATGCCTCCATCTTCCTCCTACCCCACCCCACCCCCCGCCTGTATTCAAGACTGGTATTCTATTTCTTTCACTTATTAACATTGTCATGATAATCGTTACTATAGATATTTCTCTAACTGCACTCAACACTATTTGTTGTGAGTTTTATCTAGAGCTAGTACTTCTAATCTTCAAACTCTCTTGTCTATGGGCACTAGTAAATAATGTATTTTATTTTCTTATAACACATAGATGAGTGAGACTATTCTGTGTCTATATCTCTCCCTCTTATGTATTTCACTCATCATAAAAGTTTCCATGTAAATGCATGTATAGAAAAATTTCATGACTTCATTGTTTCTGATGACTGCATTGTATTCCATTGTGTATATGAATCAGTTTCTTTAGCCATTCATTTGTTGAAAGGCATCGGATTGTTTCCAGATTCTGGCTATTGCGTCTCCATGAAGATTAGTGATGTGGAAAATTTTTGCAGATGCCTTTTGGCCATTTGTAATTATTCTTTTAGGAATTGTTTGTTCATTTCTTCCCCACATTTTTGAAGGGGTTAAATTTTTTCTTGTTAAATTCTGTCAGTAACTTATATATCTTAATTATTAGCCCATTATCTGATGGGTATTGGGTTTCTCCCATTCTGTAGGCAGCCCTTGTACTCTCATTCTATTTTCTTTGAGGTGCAAAAGTTTCTCAGCTTAATATAGTCCTATCTGCTTAGCTCTGCTTCCACTTGTTTGGACAGTGCTGTTTCTTCCTTGTAGATGTCTTTAGTGTCAATGTCATGGAGTGTTTTACCTACATGTACTTCTATATACCTCATGGTTTCAGATCTGATATTAAGGCCTTAATCTATTTGGATTTGACCTTTGTGCATGGTGTTAGTTGGAGGTCTGAGTTTGCTTTTTCAGCATGTGGCTGACCAGTTATCCCAACACCAATTGATTTAGAGGTTCTCCTTGCTCCATTTTGCATTTCTTGACTCTTAATCAGAGATTAATTGGTTGCATGCCAGGGAACAATCTCTGAATACGCAAGTCTATTCCATTGATCTGAGGGTCTGTCTTTATTCCAATACCTTGCTGTTTTAATTACTATTGTTTTGTAGTAAAATTTAAAGTTGGGGAAATTGATGCCGTCCATCTTCTGAAAAAATAAGATCAGTACTGGAATGAATGTAGGTTTGTTATAGGATTCTAGTAGCACCCACAAGGGAGAATGATTGTATACTTTTCTATACTTGGAACACTAATCTGATAAAAAGTTGTTTGCTGAGTCTAACAAAACCTTGGTATCGATTTTATTTGCTGGAAGTTTAATTTTTTCTTCTCTACTTTGATTGTTTTTTATTTTTCTTCTACTCTACTTGTTCTGCTAGTTCAACTTCATGATCTAAAATGTCCATCAGATTAGAATTGTTTTTGTTTGACTAGAATACCCCCTCTTTATTTTTAGTAAGAGAGCTCCTTTTAACGTCTAGTAGGAGAAATCTAAATTTGGCTAGTTCTTTCAACATTTTCTTGTTAATGAGTTTATTTTTTTCTTATACCTTCAACTGAATAATAGAATCATTTGAAACTGTTCAAACTGAATCCCCTTCCCAAAATTTAAAAGTACTTTCTGAAATGAAGAATGCTAAAATATGATTCTTGTTTGTAGTTTGTGCCAACCACGCTCAATAAGAAGCGACTTCGTTTGCATTCTTTTTACTCTGGAGATACTGAAAACTACACAATATTAGTTCTTTAATAAGAATTATATATTCTTTATAGATTATATGCTATTTATAATATAATATAGTCAATGGAGAAAACCCATGGGAGACCTCTTAAATCTATTGCAGTCTTTTACATATTACATTATTTTCATTGTCATTCTAAGTAACACACTCTTTAGTTTCTCTGACATTTTAGGTGCAAGCAATTTAAGTATTTTTCATGTTTCTCAATTATATATAGCTTCTGTTACCCCTCTAGATGTTTGTGCATTTTCTAACAAATAACTGCCAAAATTAAATTTTCTATAGGCTCTTATATCTCCATAAGTCTAACTGGTGTGCATAAAACCATCCCCATATCCTCACTTTTAAGTTTGTTCTGTAGCTATATTCCCAAGTAAAACATTTTGTTTTCCAATTAAGACCTTTATTTCTATCAGTAGCTTCTAAATTTTATTAAAAGCTTTTTAGTATCTTCCTTAAAATATTATTATTAGGGGCCAGAGAGATAACACAGGGGTAGGGCATTTGTCTGGCATGCAGCCGAATCAGGACAGATGATAGTTGAAATCTCAGTATCCCATATGTTCCTCATGCCTGCCAGGAGGGATTTCTGAGTGCAGAACCAGGAGTAACCCTTGAGCATCACTGCGTAAACACAAAAACATATATAATATAATATATTATAGGTATATATAATATAAGATATAGTATATATAATATATTATCATTAATATAATATATTATGTATTATATTATACATCTTATATAATATTATATATTATAATATAAAGTTATATTATATAACATTAATTAATAGTTTTATCTCTGAGTAGCTGAAACAAGCTCTAGTGTTTCTACTTTGATGTTCCATATTTTCTGTAAATCTACTGTGAATAACTCTGCTACCTGTTTCATTTCATTTTTTCTTCCCTAAATGATAATAAAATTGCCAGTTTGTCTTGAGTTTTAATGGTTTCATTATGAGGTATTTTGGCATGTGTTTCTTAGCAGTTAAATAGCAAAATGTTTGATTGGTGACATGGATATTTATGTCTATTTTAGTTTGGAAATTCTCTTACTATCACTTTGAATAAATTACTTTAGAATATATTTCTACCTTTTCTTTACTATTACCATTATACTTAACACTATTTCTGCACACAAACAATTCTCATTTACTTTGGTTTGGTTTTTTTCTTTGCATTTTTTTCAGTACATGCACATTTTTTATCCCTGCCAAAGTCATTTATACTTAACTATTCATAAACTCATTGATTCTGTTCCCAGTTTAATCAATATTTATTTTTGGTAACCTTTCTTAAATTTTTTTATTGGAGTCTTCACATCCTTCATATCCTATTTACTTTGAAGCAAGCTTGCTTTTATTTCAAAATATAGATGTGAGGATGAATAAGAGAGATAGATTTATGTTCAAAAGAGACATGGCCTTTTTTCTCCAGAGTAGGAAAAAACTTCTATGTTTCGTTTTTATGTTTGATGTTCGTTTTTATTTTGTTTTGCTTTGAGGTCATAGCATGTGGTTCTTAGGGATTATTTGTGGCTCTGAATTAACCATTGGCGAGGCTCAGGTTGCCATATGGGATGCAAGGATCAAACCCTGCTTATTCACAAGCAAAGAAAATGCATTAATCGCTGTATTATTCAATCAGACCTAAACGTGTGTGTGTGTGTGTGTGTGTGTGTGTGTGTGTGTGTGTTTAACCTTGTTTAATCTTCTTGTTGGATGGGGTAATTTCTGATATCACTAAATATTTTGTTTCATTTTTGTCATCTTTCTTTTAAGAATTCTCAAATATCACTTCGAACATCCTTCTAAGTTTTCTTCTACCTTTTGAAGTCTCATATGTTTGTGACCTCTCTCTTTTAAAGGTAAACACAATTGTATGTGTCCTTAAGCTTATATTCCAGACAATTGTTTCCTTATCATGCAATATATTTAAGGATTCATAATGTCATGTGTTTTATATTTGAGTCTGTCGATTTTACAAGCTTAAAGTTCCCTATTGTGTATTTTATCTGTCTAGATTAATTACCTAATGACTTGCATTTTTATTTGACAAAGAATGACACAAGATTTTATATGGTTTTCTCTTTTTAATTAATCAAATTTATTTTTGTCCATCTTGGCTTCCATAGAACTGGTCTTTATTTCTTATTATTTTGTATTTGCTGTGAAGTAGATTTGTAGTACAGGGGGAACCCAGTGAGTGGCCTGCTTGGTTATTGAGAATATTCCTGTTTTTGAAAACATTGAGTCACTTCATTTTGGTAACTCATATCTCAGACTCAATAGTGTCCACTGCCTCTACACTCCACAGGTTAGTCATTCATCTTGCAGTGAGGAAGTGAGGGGATTTTTTCCACAGTGACTTCTCAACTGCCCTGCCCTAATTGGTGTTTCATACCATGCTGGGGTCACATTTGTTCTCTCCCCCCTACTTCTCCTATCTGGAACAGTTACCCTAAGTACATGTTTGTATTTAGACCTTAACTTCAAACCTACATTCTTCCAATGATGTAAAAATGCCCCTCAGTATATTCGATTCTAAGATACAGCAAGAAAGTAGTATAGTTATAACCCAAGCTGTGAGATTATCTGTGTATAATTCCTCTAGTCAACTAATCATGACTATTGGGAACAAAGCAAAGCAAACCTTCTATTTCTATTTATTTTCCAGAAAGTTCCCTTCAATATCACCAAGTATTTCCTATAATACCTGGAAAGTGTGCTAATTAGATGCTATGTCAACATTGAGTTACCGCTCCATCTATATAACATATAGAGTGAGTCATTGTTCATGAGCCCCATTTATCCTTTCATTCTTTTTCCATGTAAAAAATTATTTTTGGAATTCTATTCTTCTATGTCCAATATATTTTGTTCCCTTATTACTATTAAATATCAATTTTATGTCCTTCTTATATGGTTTTTATTTAAAATAATAGTAATATTTTGGAAATATATTATTGAAATATTATTTCTTCATTATTAATACCACTCAACCAGATTTATTATCTCTTGATTCTTATTCTAATTCAGATCTTCATTGGTCTTCAGGTTTCTAAATCAATAAGCCTTTAACATTCATTTCGCAGATGAAATTATGCTGTTGTAATATATTTTTTCTTATCTTTTGCAGGTATTATTTTGACTTTGCCAGTGCTATGCCAGACATTTTTAATACTCAAATTATTTATGTTTAAATTTTATAACAAATAAAATTGTCACTGCTTCTCCCAGTTATTTCACAGTGTTTTATTTATATGAGATATAAGCTGAAATATACCAATTATCACTATACCAATCCAAAGTTTAAGTCCCAAAGTTAAAGCTAGGTCGCATTATAATGCAGTGTTGGATTTGCACAATGCTCAATCTTTGTGAACAAATATGATCCTCGGAGTCCTGACAGAAACAATCTCTGAGAAGTACCAAGAGTAAGCTCTGAGCATTCTGGATCTGACAAACCTAAGAAAAATAAAGGAACATAATGAACTATGTGTAACCATATTCGGAACTGTCCTTTGTGGAATGTAAAGGATTAACAATCAATATATCATTTCTCTCCTTAGGAAAAAGTTATGGACTTAGCCTCTTATCTAAGGTTCACCAGTTACGCATACCACCTCTGAAATATTACAGGAAATTTGACTGCAAATATTGGCCTCTTTTTATAGTAAAAATATTATGCTATTTGGTATGTAAGAAACTATATTTAAGAGAAAATATATAATGAGTCATTTAAAATAATACTAAGATTATCTGGGAAGTACCCTTTAAAAAGGATAATAAAACATCATAGAGACACATTCAAGTACTTACTTCTTTTGGTTTGTCATGTTATGTACCTATAGAGTACAACTATTTAAGAATCTAAATCTACACAAGCAATTCTGCACACTTTGTAGACTCATTTCACTTACAGAAAACAAACTAGTTTTCAGAAGAGAAAAAAAAATCCTATAAGAGTATTCACAGGAGAACGAGACAAAGATATTAACAAGCCAGACATAAAGAAATAAAACGAAGAAAGAGAAATCATCTTGTGTTTAACAGTACAAACCTTGCACACTCTTAAAGTCACTGAGGACACGGATACTATTGTTTTCTTATGTAATTTTAGTTTTCTGTCTGAATTAAAACATCCCTCCCTCCCCCCCCTTCTGATCCCTATTTACCTCCTTAGGGACCTGCTAGCATTTAGTTAATAAAATGTTGAGTGTCAGCTTGTTTGAAAAGGCTTCCTGCTCACTACTTCTTCTTTCTGTCATAGCTCTTGGCTTGCTTCTCTGGTAGTAAAATCTTTCTGCCATTCAAATATGGAATAATTCTCAGTCCACAGTTTTAATTGTTTTCTTTTGCCTTATTAAAAACACTATTTCCCAATAGTACTGCTGCCATAACATTCCCAAGAAAACTAGCAGGGCCATTCCCTAGAGAATATAGAGATACTGCATGTTTCTTTGACTTCTCATTTAAAGAGATTCAAAATAGAGTAAATCGGCAGCAACATATAAGAAAATGAGGCAGGAAAATTGTATTTTTTCCAGCTTTCTTTCTTCTGTGAATCGTGGGTCATTTAATTAGAGAATATAGAATCCCTTTTTTTCACATAAAACTAGTTTTTCAAGCCAAGTTTGTCAGCTCTTCTGAGCAACTCTATAACACAAGAGGACCACATTTTAAAATGTTATTTCCTTTTAATAGCCTATGTTAAAAATGAAAATATGACCTTGGCTTGACCTTGACTTTCTTATTTCAGATGGTTTTAAATAAAAGATGATCTGATAAACCGAGTCTTCATCATAGGTCTGCTTGACTCTTTGTCTGAATCATTTGTTATTTTAAGTGACACATTTTTTTTAATTTTTGAGCTATCCATATGCATGGAAAATAGAATAATCATTGTTTCAAACTAGCAATCCCGTGGTTTACGTTAAAATACAAAACATCAGTTAGAAAATACCAATTACACTTCCTCTATTTCTTGCTATAATAGAAAAGAACCTAGCAATGAGGAAATTGTGGCTTCCTGGGAAACAGAGGGAAGTGCTTTAAGGGAAGTGTAAAAAGGACACGGAAAGAGACATTGTCTACTTGTCTTTTGTTCTAGGAACATTTTGATCCACATTTACATCATGTCTTTGTATATATGTAGAAGTATATAAGTGAAAATTTACACAGTAATGATACTGCTTAAATTAAGACTAATGTAAAATTAGCTTCATATTAAAAATATAAATGAACTAGAATGTTGCTGGACATAAGAAAGTTGATTCTAAAGTGTTTATTCAATGTCTGCATGCTTATGAAACTGTAACAATTAAAACATTGAATTGGGGAAGAGTTGGGGAGAACATGCTTAGCTTGGTTTTCTGAAGAATTTCCTTGAAAAGAGTTACTTCATAGAGTTTCATTATTTTTAATTTGAAATTGTGTTTAAGGGCTACACCCGACATGCTCATGAGTTGCTTCTGTCTCTAAAGTCAGGAATGACTCCTGGTTGGCTTGAGAGATCTAGGTTGCACATCTAGGGTACAGAGGATCAAACCAGGTCAACTGAGTGGAAGGCAAAGGCCCTAGTTTTTTGTACTATCTGACCTTCAGTTCTTTTAACTAAAAGAAAACAAGCAAAATTCTGCAACAACTGTGTTCTCTTAATGGTAGGATAATAACAAACTTTGTTTTATAAACTTGCATTCCTTTTAAGAACTCACTGCTGTTGTTCAACACATTGAAACAAGGATCATATACATATAATTACATAATTAATATTTGAGATGGTCACTTTCTCAAGAGACATGTTTCCTCAGCAACCATCACCACATGAAAACAAGGAATTGTTATTTTGGGGTATTATGAACTCATCGCATTGATTTAGGGATTTAGCTATTGTGTCATATACTCTGGTATGTACCTTCTTTGTTTTTAATCTGATAATCTCATTATTTTAATATATCTTACTTGAGTTGAGAGAGCCAAATGTAACTAAAACAGAAATGCTATTTAAATCAAGCTTTTTCTTTGACTGCAAATATAGTTAATCTGAGAAAATTTAACTCATTTCCAATGCATTCATGTCATATAATTCTTATAGTCAGACTCTAGTTCACATAAAGATACTTTTCAGAAATATGTTTATAATTTATCAATATCTTATATTTATAACTCAATTTTAATCTTCAGAAATATCCATCATTAAAGTGAAAGCTAGTTTAATGATAAAAATAAATATTTTATAACCTGTTACATACTATTCTCAAATTTCATATATAAAGTGTTTTTATTACTACAAACCAGGGCTCAGGGAAAGTAATTTAAACTTTCTTTCTTATAATAGCACTGTCTAAAGTTTGGTTCAAATTTTCTTTTATTCCCATTACATTTTATTTTTTATTATGCTCCATACACATTTATGAAATTGCTCAATGAGATTGGCTCTATAGCACACTGACACCCTAAAGAACAGTGTTGTTAATCAGTTCTGGAAAGGTCATGTTTTGTTTGCCTGCTCTATAAATCATGCACATATTTCTTCTAAGTGATCACAAATAAGAAAGGTCTTAATACCCCTAAGTAAAGAAACTTCATATTGTTAAGTGAAATTTTTCTTTCAGCTATACAAATTTTTCTTCAGCTACAAAGACAGAAAAAACTTGGTCCAAATTCTATATAAACACAATTTAGTGGTACATTCAAAGGCTAAAATTGGTCTGTGAGAATGAACCCAGTGTGACTGGAAACAGAAGGCACCCACCAACTTAGTCACTGATTGATTTTGTTAGGAGGTTCCCAGTGACAAGCTGACATTGATTTATCTTTTAATCTAACAGAATAACAACAAATCTTAAAGTAGTCAGTTTTAATGGTCTTAATAACTCTAATCAAATTATTCATCTCCATATTAATATAGGAGGTTGCCTTCATATTTATTCATATTTGTCAAATAAATACTATTATTTGATGAACTAAACCCATGCCTTCATTCCTAATTGGTCTTTGTAGCATTCCATATTAATTGTTCAGCCCTCTCAATTAAAGTTCCCAGTTATCAAATCACAATCACCATTCAGTTTATGCTTTTGACTCTAGTATAATTTGTAAAAGAATTCCCATTTTCTATAATTTCATAGTATGAAAGATTATGTTTACAACCATCAAGCTCATAACTCTGCTGTAATTGTGCCATTTTAAAGTTTATTAAAGCAGACTTTATTACTTAAGATAAGCATAATCTAATTTATCACATTATCACATTCTAACTCATATATCTTTACCTACTCAGAAAAAATATTTTCTTCAGCTCCATTGCATGCCCAAATACTAAAAACTAATAGCCTTCCATATAGATACATTTTTAATGATAGGCAGCCTCCTGTGGTTTCATTTTCAATGGATATATCAAAAGTATTTTTTATTTTATTGGCATTAGAAAAAATTGTGAGTGCATATAAAAATGAAAGCTGCTTGATATTGTTTATTTGATCTGAACTTTCCTAATAAAATGTTTACATCTCTAATATGGAAACATATGACAATTTCAGCAATATTTTACTAATATTGGTGAACATTTTTCATTGGTGTTATTATACATATTTACTGGGTCTTATTATTCATTTATAGAACACCTTTGGAGTAACACTGAAGCTTTTGCCATCAAAGTAATAATTCTTTGTAATGATGTGCTATAGGGGGTATGTCCTAGGTCTTTCTCTGGTGTGGGAGTAGGTAAGTAAAATGCACAGATGTATGAGAGGGTAAATTCAATAGATATGAGTCAAGGTTGATACCAGGAAAGAGAAATCAATGTCACAGCAATATAACTTTTATAGAATTTCCAACCTAATGGATTTCTCATTTAGCCAGACAGTAAATTTGATCCTGTGCAACATTTACTTTCTTTATTTAGATCAGGATTAAAATGGAGCACCTAAAAAGGCCACATAAGATAAAGAGACTGTGAGATGACTATGAAGGGATGGACATTTCACAGTGGATATAAATAGTTGTTTTGATCCATTTCAAAGGTCATTAGTCAAATGTTGTTTCTTTTTCTCTCACTCTCATCTATTTCTATATCTTGAGCACAAAATAAAACATTGGAAGAATAAATTGAATCAACAAACCAGCATA
>PVKC010010102.1:0-26178 GCA_004027635.1 Crocidura indochinensis
GAATTAAAGAGAAATAAGAGGTTAATCAAAACAAAACTGCTTTATCAAAGTTTATATACTATATATTTTCAATACAGGATAATATGAAAATGCTCCATTTAGGATCAAGCACTAATGCAAACTCTTCTGTGTTTAAGAGAGAGCACCCCAGCTACATTGGTAGTGCAGAGTAAGGGATAAACAATGAGGGCACAGAAATCAATTTTGTAGGCTTCACACTAAAAGAAAAGGCTAAATGCAAACCATGCAGTGACTATGAAGATGGACAGGAGGGTACATGTAGAGATCTTTATTGAAATTAAAATTGCCTGGTAACAATAGAGGATAAACTCCACGAGTACAGGAATTGGGTGGTATTGCTCAGAATTTTATCCCCAGAGCACATCCAAGACTCTTACCAAAACTTTAGTCTCTAAAGTTCGATGAATAAATAAATTATTGCTGTATATATATTAAAGAATGACTCTATGACAATTTAAAAATCTTTTATTAACTTATAGCTGCAATAAGCATATGTTTATTTGAAATAAATAAAAATTTATTTATATGAACTTTGGCATAAATATTTTAAAATGTAAAATACTATACATATTGCACTATTTATCACTAGAATAACATTTATTGTATTAGATAATTATATTAATTGGATAATTATATAACTGACATTTATTACAATGAGTGTTATTTCATTGTGACTTATTAATTTTATATAGCTCTCCCTTAAACATTTCCATATTTACCTCCAAAACGTAGTCCCATTAAGCTATATTCTATTCTGTCATTATAAAAACAAGTTATTTTATTTGTCTCACAATTTTATTTATTTCACAAATAAATTATATCATGTAGTTCTTGTTTTTGTCTAACTTACCTCATTTGGCTTAGTCTACTCAACAGTCCATTTATGTGGCTGCAGATGTCAAGATATCTTTCTTTCTTATGGTTGAATAACATTTTATTGTAGGTGTTTGTATATCACACATATTTTAATGAAAATAAAGATTTCCAGAAAGAAAGAGATTAGAAGAAAATAATTTTAAGTTTGGTGGGAAGGCTGAACTTGAGAAGCTAGTGAAAACATATGACATGCAGCTAATTGTAAAATAGGTCAGAAGTCCAGAAAGAAAGAAGCATTGAAAGATAAATACATAGGCACACTAGTAGTATAGATAAAAAAAAAATAAATGAGATCACAGCTACTATACTTTCGAAAAATGGGAGAATATCATGGATGGCAGTTTGTAAAACTGAGGGAAAGGATGAGGAAGAAACCTAGAAGAATGCAGAAGGTACATAGACAGAATCTATGAGGGACATCATTAGTTTGAGAAATGTGTTAATATTTGAATTTTAGTGCTGAGTGAAAAGTTATTACCTTCTATTTTCAAAATTTACATGGTAGTTGATAGAAGGTTACGTAGAGTTCTCATTCTAAACATGACAACTTATCCTAAATAGCACATGAGTCCACTTCATGGTTTGAAACCCATGAATTTCAAACCCTATTTGAAACCTCTGGTTCAGCATCAAGATGCTTTTCATTCCAAGGGGTGATTCTAGTTTTATATTGACACAAAATAAGAGCCTAGGAAAGTAATACTTTATTTTATATGAAAGTTCTGCAACCATACTATACTGACAAAGTATTCATTATTTAATATGTATAATAATAATAACAACAATAATATTGCCTCCTTAGTCATGTTTAATGTTTTATGACAAATTTTATTCAGATGGAATTTAGAGAAGAGAAGGTCCCAAGACAAGGAAGTTCCTACTTTTCTGTAGTGTATATCCAGGAGAATCATACTACTTCAAGTGTCCATTCTCACATGACAGAAACTGCTTTGAGGTAAGAAAGAGTAATTCATTACTTGTCCTATGAAACAAGAAATGCAAAGTTCCTGCAGTGGGTGTGTTCCTCGCATGCCTGAGAAATAATTAAACTTCTGTGAAGGATTTTCAGTTCTTTTTACAACACAGCACAATATGAAGTAAGTGAGGACCACAGAAATAGTACAATAAGAAGGGCATTTTATTTTCTTAATACAGTCTTGGGCCTATTCCTGGCATTCCATATGGTGCCCTGAGTCTTCCAGGAGTGATTGATTCCTGATCAGTCCTAGGAGTAATTTCTGAACACTGTCTCTTATTGGCCCCAAAACAACAAAGACAAAGCCCCCCAAAGCTAAGTAATACATTCTACAATTACTCCAAAACATATAAAACCTCACAAGATTATCTATTTTCCTTTATTCTAATTTGATTGGCCTCTTGCCCAGCTATTACAGAAACTTGTAACAGTTTCTGGAAGGACCAGTCCAGAAGCCACAGGTACAGGGTCTGCACAGTCAGCCAATATATCTAGAGGAAGACAGAAATGCAGAGCAGTTCACTGCATCTCGGACATGCTGACTCATGTTCACTCTCCCACCCTAAAAGTCAATAGGCTATGAAATCATTGACTTATTCCTGTCTTCTGGAAGCTGTTTAGTGCTTTGACTATATAGGAGTTTAAAACAGAAATTGCCCTGCTTTCAATAAGAATGCAGATAAAGAGAAAATGAGAGGAAAAAGAAATTAGTTTCATTTTAAGAAAGGGTTGTGGGAAAATTGAATCACTCCAATGTCCCTGAAACCTTGCTGTTCTTCAAATATGCCAGGCATACTCCCACCTCTGGAACTTTCTATTTACTATTCCTTGGAATGTTCCTCCTCCAGTTATCTGCATGACTCATCATTCCCTTACTTCTTTTAAGTCTTCAAACAAATTTCATCATCTTGGAAAGAACGTTTCATGCTGAGCTACTTAGACTATTTTAGTTATGCAACTTTTAAGCACCATATACTGCTTTATTTTTTCTATAACATGGTTATCTCCTATCATACTACA
This sequence comes from Crocidura indochinensis, assembly GCA_004027635.1. NCBI lineage: Eukaryota > Metazoa > Chordata > Mammalia > Eulipotyphla > Soricidae > Crocidura > Crocidura indochinensis. Next base: position 2,894 of record PVKC010010102.1, read on the forward strand.
TTGCTTAATTATTTTCTAACTAAAAATGCTTCAGAGCTTTTACTTAGCAATATGGGGCAATGATATAGCTAGGCATCCAAATTACACAGTCAATAACATGAGACAACACAATCAACTACATTAAAGGCAGGAGTTTCAGACAACCAAACTTTCAAATGAGCCTATCAGGGTGGCAGAATGGGGATATTTGGTGTGAGGGTGAGGGCAGACTGCAGAAGAGGGAATTTGGGAACACTGGTTAAGGAAAGTTGACACTGGTGATAGGGTAGTGTTAGAACATTATGTACAAAATTCAAGTATCATTATTTTCTTTTTTTTCTTTTTTTTGGTTTTTGGGCCACACCCAGTGACGCTCAGGGGTTACTCCTGACTATGCGCTCAGAAGTCGCTCCTGGCAGGCACGGGGGACCATATGGGAACCAGGGGATCGAACCGTGGTCCGTCCTAGGCTAGCGCAGGCAAGGCAGCAGGCACCTTACCTCCTGCGCCACCTCCCGGCTCCCAAGTATCATTATTTTCTAATCACAGTTTCTTAATAATTTTTTAAAACTATGTATGAATCTGCTACCATGTGGATATATCTAGAGGGTATCATATTTAGTGAAATTATTTAAAAGGAAAGGAAAAGACACAGAATGATCTCTTCCATGTGTAGAATTTAAATAAATAGCACAGTATAATATTAAGTAGCCAAAGGTAATAGAAATTAAGAGTAGAAGTACTGATCTTCAATAAGAATCTTGGAACTGGGTTAGGACTCAGGCAAGGCAAAATAATTTAGGAAAGGGAACCCTAGGACAGTGAGGGAATGGAAAGGGGATCAGAAGGAATCTGGTGACCTTAGTGGAGACTGATAAAGGGATTGGTGTTGGAGCATTATATGTACATCTGAAACTTAAAAATGAATAGCTTTGTAACTGTAATTTACACTTATCTAATCTTTTTAAACTAAACTATTAGAGATAAGACATACTTGTCTGCTGTAGTAATTGTTTTATTCGATATGCGTTATAGTTCTTAGCATATAGTTGATGCTTTTGCTCAGATAGATACATTAGAAGGAAAGACATAATTTTAGATGTTGATGAAGTGAAGTAGATTCATGAGACTTTGTAAGTTACAAAAAAGAATAAAATAACTACCCGTGCATAAAGAAGCAGAAGTGTGAGCAAGGGGCCTGAAGTACAGAGAATAAACAGGGAATAACTTTAAAAAGCTCACTAGGAAAAAGCACAATGGGAAAAGATTCTTGGACACTGTCTAGAAGTAAGGCATAAACAGAAAAAATGCATCAGATTTCAAAATGGGTGTTTAAAGAGAAGATGAGGAAGAGAAAAAAAAGGAAGGAGGGAAGCATACAAACCCTGGTTATTTCCTGAAATAAAAGATTCAAGTGCAAAAATAAAAGGGAAAATGACCCAATAAAAGATTTTATATTCCCGATGAAAGTACAGCTGATATTACCTGGAAAAAAACACAATAGAAATGAGAGAGCTAGATGTGTTGCATCAATGTTTTTAAGATATAATTGATGACATTTATGCACAGATTCTACTGGCATATGAAGAATGGTATTGAACGAGATAGGTTCATCTGTTTAAAGCTTAGGAATCACATTTCAGCAATATGAGGTGAGAGTCCAAAAAGAATAAATTGCTATGATTATATTGCAAAATGTAAGGGACATGAATAAGATAAACTATATGTTGGATTTATTGAATGTCTGCAATCTACTTGTCTAACTTTATTAAGTCTGAGTACAATTTAGCTTGCAATTTCTATTTTAACACAGAGTCCATTGAGTTTAAACCAGCAGCCCCAATAAAGTATGCTAATATATTTTATTCTAGCAAATATTAAATACTAAATGTGTTTTGTATTTCTCATTTTTGTATGAAGCTGTTGCTTTAACTCATATGATTGCATTCACCCTCCTAGGCAGGCCTATTATGTTTGCATAACTAGTTATGAGAAATAAGTTGACTCTGCTACCAGATATCACTGATCTTATAAGTATTGAGACTGAAATACAAAGTTAAACTGTTTCATTCTCAATCTGCTTTACCATTAAGGTCATTATCTCTGGAGATTTTAATTATTCAAAATTCAAAATGTCAATTAATCTTCACATTCCTGACATTTAAATCTCCAAGTGAATTATTTTATTTTAAGGTATTTTATTTACTTAAAGATTATACGTGGACTAGATACTGGACTAAGATACTGGACTGAGATACTGAATTATTGTTAAGTAGTTGGCTTTTCTATCAGGAATGTGACCCAGACCAGATAGAAGGGAATGGAAGTGTAAGGATAAACCTCTCCAAAGAGTAAAGATTGGCTATACTAAAAGTTCTTTTCAGAAAAGTCAAGAATAAATTTGGCATATTTATTAACTAAATCATATTAAATAACATTGCTTACTAAAGAATTTTCTACTGAAGTGATAGCACAGTAGGTAGGGTTATTTGATTTGCACAAGGCTGCCCAAGAATCGATCTCCAGCATCCCATAAGGACTGTGGAGCTTACCAAGAGATATTTCTGAGCACAGAGCCAGGAGTAACCCCTGAGAGCTGCCCTTGGGTGTGGCCCAAAAATAAACAATAAGAAATATATTTTCTCCCAGAGCCTACTTATAGAAAAATTTTATTATAGAAATATAGAAAATAGAGCAAATTTCTATTATCATTTAAATAATAACACTAATATTAATGAACTAGTGATATTGTATCGCCTTATTTTCATTGCCAATATCTAAATGTCTAAAAAAAAAGAGAGAGATCTGATGGGAGCATACAAGTTCTCAGGCTTAGAAGCACTCATTGTTATGAAGAATTAGAGGTAAAAATATAAAAGAAAACTTTAAAAGAGTCACTTTTCTCCTTTGACATAGGAAATTCAGATACACAATAGAATGGAATTTCTAACTGCATATATAAATCTTTATATATGCTCTACATTTTATTCTGACCCAAATACAGTAACATTAATACAAAACTGTGACAAGTTTATTGATGTCTGCAAATTCCAGCAATCTGGAGCATTTTGCTTTTTTTAAATACCCTTTTATTATGCCACATGCAGTAGTGCATGGGGCTAATAATCCAAAACTGAACTCAGGGACATAAACAGTACAAGGCAAGCAACTTAACCCTGTACTATCTCTATGGAAGCTCACGAGTCTATTTTAGCACTATATATTTAAATATTTAAACAGCATCCTAGTTGATATTAATATTATTTCTGTGTTGCCTTAAATTAAATTATGCCTGAAATAATATCTCCCTTTCAAGTTTCATTTGGGCAAAAGGCAGTTAAGGTTATTTTATTTTTATTGGTTTTTCAGAAATTGAGGGATCAAAGCACAGCAAAATTTGCTCAAGGCTTAGAGATCCCTGTCTCTGTGCTCAAAGATCACTCCTGACAGTGCTCCAGGGACGATATATGGTGCTGGGGATTAAATTTAGTTCAGTTGCTTGCAATACAAGTGCTTACACATTGTACTATCTCCCTGACCCAAGAAGATGATTTATTATTGTTGTTATCAAATTGCAGGTACTACTTAAAAAATATAAATAAGCATGTACTATTTACTTTGCGGAAACCTAATTGTATCTTATTATAACTTAATTTCTATGGAAATATATTGATGAACATCTAATTATTTAAAATTTATTGCTATTCTGGGGCGGGAATGGTAGCACAATGCCTTGCACCTGACCAACCTGAGTTCAATTCCCGGCATCCGATATGTCCCTCGAGCCTTCCAGGAACTATTTCTGAGGGCATATCTAGGAGTAATCCCTGAGTGCCACCGAGTGTTGCCCCCCCCCCGCAAAAAAAAAATATGTTGCTATTCTTTTCAGTGACTTTTAAATTTATGGAGAAAAAAATAACTGGTTCCTAAAAGACATGCAAGTATATATTATTCCACAAGGTGGCGAAAGCATGCTATATTTTGTTCTTTCAATCTAACTCAAACTATTTTACTATTTAATCCTCTTATTTCCTTAGCCCTAGTTTTTCCGGTTATAAAGAGTTCACACTTCAAAGAACTACCTTCTTAGGCAATTCCTGCTAGTGCTTGTACACAGCTATGTACCTTACATGCAAAAGGAAAATGAAATCAAGACAACCCTGACCAAATAAAATTTCAAACCTATTCAACAACCTTTGCTGAGAGACTAGTTATCACTTTGACTTTATTGTTCTGGACATTCTGAATTCCACTGTGGCAAATGATTTTTGCTTTTGCAGTTTTAAAAATATTTTATAGACCTATTTAGAAAATTCTCCTTTACCTATTTCCAAGGGCTGTATCTTTGATGTTTCCTAATATTTAGTGTAAACCACAGATCCTCAGAGGTTTGGTGAATTAGTGATCAGAAGAATTACTTTTGTTTACTGTTAAAAATTCTGCCTCTGGCCTAGCAAGGGCTGATAAGTGCTTTAAGTCCCCTATAACCCCCAGAGCTCAGGATTTTATTTACTTGGTAGTAAAGAAAAGTGCCATGGTTTCCCAATAGCCATATATAAATTAAGAGAAATCATAATATTTGTAACTCAAAATTTAGTTTAAAATGTTACCTCCATATTTAATAATACAAGGGTTTTAAAGCTTTGCATTTATTATTATTTTCCATGCCCCAGATCTGTCCTCTCTTCTCCCAAGCACAGCTCTACACTGGTCTCTACATAACGTTCTCTCTCTCCTCAAATTATTTGCTTTGGTCAATAATGGTCAGTCATGGAAGATGATAGTCCAGGGGAGAAGGGGCAGTTGACGTTTATTCTATTCTTTTCTAGTTTCTTAATTGTTACTCAGACTTTGCTTTTGCTGTTTAGCAGGAACTTGTTCATGGTTCAAACTTTTCATTGAACTAAGTCAGTCTCTTGTTTCTTCCCCTTCATTCCTTGGCCTACCGAGTAAAAGTAACTTTTTGTTTGTTTGCTTGTTTGCTTGACTAAAGGCGTCTCACTCATCTTGTGTTTTCCTTAAACCTGATGATATATTTTAAATAGTCCTTCATTGAAGCATTTCTTGAAAAGTCTCAACTGAAAATGTCTGGTTCTTGCTGGAAGTATGATAGATACAATGAAATTTTTTATCTGAATTATGTTTAGGACTATCTCGTAAAATTCATTAATTTAAAAATATTTTATTCAATATTCAATGAGTATTTACTTTTCCCCCACTGGCTTTTTATTGACTTATAATATCATGAAATATCAAGGATATAGCTTTATATCTCTATTTGTGTATGATTGTCACCACACCCAACATCTAAGTTTCAATGCCATCCATTACCAAAGATTTATTTTTCCTTTTTGTCTTTTTTTCTTTTCTTTTCTTTTTTTTCCTCTGGTAACAATATTGTTAACTGAGTCTAAGAACCAGATTTTTTCATCCTTGTAACTGCATTTAATTTTCTTTCATAATTCTGTTTTATAATTAGTGTTGTTCACTTTTATTATCAGCATAATTTCCTCCAGATCCATATATTTTGTTGAAAAGGGCACAGCTACATATTTTTAAAGATAAAAATATCACTCTATTGAGTATACATAAAGACCACAGCCTTTACCTGTTAATGAATATTTAGGTTGTGTCCATGTTTTAGCTTTTGTAAATGTTGCTATGCAGATAGGGCTATAAATATTATTTTAAGTTACTGTTTTACACACATGTTTTGGAGTGGTAGTGCTGAAACATGTGGAATGTCCATTTTGATTCTTTTCCATTTTCATTTTTAAAAGAAATCCCTTTATCAATGTGGCTACATAACTTAGATGCTTACAAATACTTTAGCAGCTTTCCTTTTCCTCTACATCCTTCCCAAAATTTCTTTTTTTCAATCTTTTTGAAAAAGGCATCCTCGTGGTATGCGATGATGATTCTTGGTGATTATGGTTTTAAATTTAATGTACTTAATAATAAAATTATATCAACCATTTTTAAAAATGTGTCTGAGTCCCACTTGCATGTTTTCATGGGACAAAAATTTATATAGAACTTTTGGATATTTTTCTGATAATTTTTTTATTTTGGGCTTGTGTGTGTCTGTGTGTGTGTGTTTAATAGGATTTGAAAGGCAATCCCTTGTCAACTGTGTAATGTGCAAATATATTCTCCCAAATTCCCATGGCCCTCATATTTGTGTGACAATTTCTTTTATTGTATAAAAAATTTATTTAAATCTGGAGACATATCATCCCTTCTTACTAGAGGATTTTATTTTAGGTTTTTTTTTAGCAATGGTAACTGAACCCTGGACCTCCTCACACAGAAAAAGTTAGCACTATTATACCACAGATGTACATTCCTGACCTTGGAAAAATTATTTATTTGCTTATTATTGTTTAGGGATTATACCTGACAGTGCTCAGGAGACCAGATGTCCTATATTGTGTGCCAGGCATTCTAACTAAGGTTGAACTTTCTGGAAGGCAGACACTCTGTATCTTTTATGCTATGTTTCTGCCTCTCACCACATCTTTCACTTAATAAAAAATTCTTAATAGTTTCCTATTTCTAGAGCATCAAACATTTAAAGCTTCATACTTCCTATATCATCCTGACCTATTTGATTAGAATCTCTGATTTCTCGGGGCCCGGGAGATAGCATGGAGGTAAGGCGTTTGCCTTTCATGCAAAAGGTCATCGGTTCGAATCCCGGTGCCCCATATGGTCCCCCGTGCCTGCCAGGAGCAATTTCTGAGCATGGAGCCAGGAGTGACCCCTGAGCACTGCCAGGTGTGACCCAAAAAAAAAAAAAAAAAAGAAGAATCTCTGATTTCTCAAACTGTTTCCTTCGTTTCTCAGAACTTATTCTCTTAGTGAATATGTTAGTTAACTTCCCCACTTCTTCCAATGTTTATACTCTGTTTTTATTTAATTGGGAAATTTGCAGTTGTATTTGCATTAACATTCTCAACTAAATCTGACAAAATGTTTTAAATACTATATCTTCCTACTTTTTCTATCAAGTTTTGAATACACAGAGATGGTCCTTCACTTGTCTTTATTCATCTCCATGATTAATCTGAGGTCTAAATCAAATATAGTAATACACTTTATGCATCTATTCTGTTTGTCATAAAATTAAATGAGATTTTATTATTTCCTCATTTTTTATGTTATAAAACATGCAGTTTGTTTTAAAACATTTTAAGCTATTTGGAAGTACCTAGCAATACATGAAACATGATTGAAAATGGTAACTTTTAAGAAATAAATTAATATCTAGAAGATAAAGCAAGGCATTAAATTCTAATATAGTTTAGCATAATATTTACAATGATACCAGGTACTTTTTACAATAACTAATAACAGGGAAATTCCCCCAATTTTATAACAACACACATGCTATTGATAAAGCTATTCATATGGAAATTGATGAACATAATCTGAGTTTCAAGTGAGACTGTAATGGACGTAGTGAAAATATCACAAGAAATAAAGGCGTAAGTTTTATTTGTTCCCTTCATTTCAGAGCATCCATCTGTGTGTATTCAGAACATAGAGGTTCCTAGAGTCTCATGTTCACTGCTGAATCCTTACTCAGCTCAGGTTCAAGCCAATTGCTGAAACCAGTAGCCTCTGCAGCTGCCTCCAAACAATTTTCTAAGCAACTCTCACAGCTGCACAGCAAAATGTTGGAAGGTTTGCAGAAAGCACAGCTGTGTTCCCAGACCCAACTGTGCATCAGAAAATAAAATTACCGAGTGTAGTATAGGTAGCAAATGCCACCCTCGATAGAAGGACAAACTATTGGGAAGTGATAGCTTGGTTTGTGTGAGCAGAGTACTTTTGAGTTCAGTAAGTATCAAAGACATAAAGCCAAATCGCTATATTCTGAAGTATTCTATTCAGCTACAGATTCTATAGAATTATATGCACTTTCACCCTTTCCCACCACCATCATCAACACACACACAAACACACACACACACACACACACACACACACACACGCCACAGTTTCTCTGATTCGTTTTAGTTCTTTGTGAAGTTATTAACACTGGGTTATTAATTAAAGTGACATTAGTTTGAGTATTTATTAACCCTTAAGAAAGCTGTATTTAGCTACATGAAAACACATCCTGGGGTAGAGAAAGAAAGCTAGCTTAATCCGTTCATATATAGAGAGAAGGTACAAATTAAACTTGCACATATGATAATACTTAACTTTCTTTGTCTTGAAGGTACTACAAATATATAGAGCTTGTCTACAATGTACAAAGCACTTTGAAAGAATCTAGATTTATCTTTCATTGACTTAGTATAAGTTCATTTATGAAGAGACTGGTAAACTTTAGATATTAATAAAGATAAAAGAATATTCTTTTGTACTGGTGAAGGGGATGTTCTTTTTATGACTGAAGCCCACCTACAATTATGCTTGTAATTATGGTGCTTAAATAAACATTTTATAATAAAAAAGAATATTATTTTGTAAAGTTTAACAAACTTTCTGTTTATAATGGTGCTGATACTTGAGTTGGGAGGTGAGTGTTCTCTTTTTAAGACTGAAATGCAACTACAAACATGTTTGCAATCGTGGTGCTTAAATAAAAATATCATTAAAAATGATAGTCGGGTGGTGGCGCTGGAGGTAAGGTGCCTGCCTTGCCTGTGCTTGCCTAGGATGAACCGCGGTTCGATCCCCCAGCCAGTTTCCCACATGGTCCCCCAAACCAGGAGCGACTTCTGAGCGCATAGCCAGGATTAACCCCCTGAGCGTCACCGGGTGTGGCCCAAAAACAAAAAACAAAAAAAAAAAAAGAAAAAGATAAATAAGGGGCTGGAGAGATAGCATGGAGGTAAGGTATTTGCCTTGCATGCAGAGGGACAGTGGCTCAAATTCCGGCATCTCATTTGGTCCTCCGAATCTGACAGGAGCGATTTTTGAGCATAGAACCCTAGCATAGCCGGGTATGACCCAACCCCACCCCCCCAAAAAAATAAGATAAATAAAAATGTTACCAGAATAACAATGTTTTAGAAAGTTTACAGTTATTCTTATAGATTTAATCTATACTATAACCTGAATTTTAGTGCAATGTAGTAATACTGTTTTAATTGGGTTTAATATTTGCTTCATGAAAGATTCAGAAATAGACTACAACTTAATTATTCATATTAGTCCTATTTAATGAACCAAATTTAATAAGTCATATATGAATCAAATGACACATAAAATTAGAAGCTATAAAAATTGTGAAAACAAATGAAGATACTGAACAAGTAAGGTTTGGAAATCAAATAGTTAACCTTTTTTGTCTAATAATGTTTAATGGTTCCCTATAATAATGTTATTTAGCACTTTACTAACCTAAAAATTGCTGTCATCACAATACTAAATCCATAATTCACCTATCTATGAGTTAGTCAGAGGTATTTCTGTAAAAGTAAGATTTTTTTCTTTTCTTTCTTTTTTTTGGGGGGTGGGTGGGTTGGGGGTTTACACCTGGCAGCACTCAGAGGTTACTCCTGGCTCTATGCTCAGAAATCACTCTTGGCAGGCTCAGGGATTATATGGGATGGTGGTATTCGAACCACCATCCTTCTGCATGTAAGGCAAATGCCCTACCTCCATGCTATCTCTCTTGCCCAAAAATAAGACTTATTTTCAAGAAAGATTAATTATGACAAGTTATATGCACAAAGGACTTTATTTAACAAGATGCATTGTTTATATTTCAATTGACATTAGCATGTCTTTTCTATTTTGTACAACACATGGGACCATGTTGCCCTTACATGTTTATTAGTCATACCTTTAACAAAAATTCTCTTTCCTGATTTTTTTCCAGATTTCTTCTTGCACCTTTTGAACACAGTCTTCCAGTAATCAATCTCTACACTCTGACCATAAACATCTGAAATGTTCAGCGTGAGATTCAAAGGATATATTCTTCTTTACATTATTCTTCATTACATTATTCTTCATTATAACGAAGGATGTAAGATTCAAAGAAGGCTTGCTATTCTATCACTGTGACGTACTGAATTAGAAACATCTATCAAGCATCCTATGCAAGTCTTTACTCATTAAGTTTATTTTAAACATAACTATCTGTACCAAAAATAACCGTGTTGCTATGCGTGAGAATACAGATGAGATTTGAAAAGCAGGTTGTACATTAGCAAATGTGCTCTAGGAATGAGTATTTAAATAATGAGCATTTTTGATGTGATGAAAATGAAAATGTTTAATCCCCTCAGGGTCATACAATAGGTTATTGGTCAGAAAAAAGAGATATTTTTATAACTGAATCTTCATTTAAACTGAATGGAAAATATTTGAAATCTGTTTACTTTGTACTGAAACCCTAAGAAAACTGACCTACTAGAATAATTAAATTTGGTAGAGAAGCAAGTTCATATGAATCCTTTGTAAATATAAGCAGTTTAACCATGTTGTGATCATGGGATACTCTGGGAGAACTGTATGGAAACTTTAAACTTTTTTTTTGGTAAAATTCCATGATATCACTAACATTATTTGCTGAAAGATGAAATATGGTTAGAAAGGTGGAAAATTATTAGCAAAAATTTTCAATTGAATTCAGAGAAATGAAAGTTTTACTAAACTTTTCACTGGAGAATTGTGATCATACATTCTTTACATCATTTAGAATGAAAAAGAAACTTCATACTTGAACCATCTTGCTCCGCCTCACAAATGAAGGGGGAAATAATGGAGGGTACCAAGACCAAACTATCACATGAACATTAAGTAAAATTAAAAAAATTTCAAACTTGAGCACCAAATCCAAAGTCAACGGCAACAGACGTGATACCCAATTTACAACAGACACAGAGAGGACCACCTATACTAGCAGCCTGGGAGTTAAAACAAGAGGGTAAAGGATGCATGCTGGGAACAGGGGAGGAGGGAGGAAAATTTTGGTGGTGGGAATCACATCACTGATTCACTATCACTATGTACCTAAAATATTACTGTGAAAGATTTGTAATCCACTTTGATTAAAATTAAAAAAAGAGACTTCATTCTGTTTATGACTGAAACCCAACTACAAACATGCTTATAATCATGGTACTTAAATAAAGATTTATAAAAATATAAAATAATAAAGTAATCTAAGCTAAAAATATTGATAAATAAAATAAAATAAAAATAATGAAATAATAATAATAAAATAAAAATTAAATAAATAATATTAGTGATGTATCTTTAGTCAAATAATAGAGGATAAATTTTTATTATTTTGTAGCTTCTGTTCAGAACTTTTTCAGGGTAAACATGAAATAGTAGGAAAATGAATTTTGTCTAATACACAAAACTGATTGCTGTCTTACAGAAAAACTGAACTCAAAAGCTTATAGTTTATGTTTCAATTGCATAACTATAAATAATTTTGCTCAATAAATAAAAAAGAAACTGAAAAAAGAGAAATTTAATTTTATACATACATATATGTATGTTATACCTTATGTATATATGTATATATATGGATCTTCTTTGAGAAGATTGAAAGGGATAAAATAGCTAAGTTAAAGCTCACTATTTTAGTAAATTATTAGGACTGTGACAAATGTTCAACATCATGGGTTTCTGAAGGTAGGGTTTACCATGAATCAGGAGAAAGCAGATAATTCTTTAAACTCAAGTGGCTTGGTCACTTAATATGTTATTTTCCACATTTTTAGTAAGAAAAGTCAAATTGAATCACATAATTACATTAGGATACTAGACAAATTAGTGACCCAAATTAATATATGAAAATTTTCATATTTTTTTCTAATAAAGAAGGCTAGTTTATAGGCCTTAACATTTCCAACCAATTCTTTGTGTCTTTCGTTCTAATTCATCACTAGTTTGCCAACCACTATTAAAACACTCACATCTAAATGTAAGGCCCATATCCTGACATTGATCCAATTGCGGAACTCCCATTGAAGTCGATGAAAGAGTTGCATAGAAATCAATGACAGGATATGGACCTCAAAGCTGGACCAACTCTCCCCTGGAACCTTTTTTACATTGACAGTCAGAAATTTTAGAGTATTCAAGAAACATGATACATAAACCAGAACATTTGCAGATGAGTTTCAAGGCTCTCTGACCTTCTTTAGCAAAGCTTATTTTGGGTTAGAATTTTGTTGTATTTAAAGCTGAGGGTGGTGGTTTGCAAAAGAGCCAACTTCAGCAGTGATGTGACTTAAATTTTATTTCTTACTATGTTGGTGAGCAGGCTTTTTTTTTTTAAATAAAACTTCTATTTTGGCAAATGCACTGATTTCCTTTCAAACTGAATGAATTCTTGTTCTGACTCTGAATGGATAGTGATAAAATATTTTACAAAGTATCCTCCCTACTCAGAACAAATATTAAACATTATATAGTTTAATTTATAATAATACATCATATCAATTATATTTTGCTATGCCCTAAAGTGTTAAATTACAATCCTTAATATTTTAATTCAGTCTTTTTTCCAATGAATGTGAAGCTCCACAAACAAATTAAGGAAAATTCTTTCAGTTTTGAATTCTTTAATATAGTTTTAGATTTTTTAAATAAATTTAATTCAAATATCTTAAATATTAAACTCCCCCAATTACTGCTACTATAATATCATTTTTCTCTTTACCTATGTTGTGTTTTTTTGTTAGTTTTTCTTTTTAATTTTTGGGCCATACTTATTGGTGCTCGGTGGTTACTTGGCTCTGCACTCAGAAATCTCTCCTGGCCAGCTCAGGGATACTAGGGATCGAACCTGGGTCTGTCCCTGTTGTGCAAATGCCCTACCGCTGTGCTATCACTTCAGCCACTCTCTTTACCTTTAATTTAAGAGAAATATTTTCTTTAATATAAGAGAAATACAGAAATACAAAATTACATTTTAGTTTTAAGTGTATGTAAATTGAGGATCTCCTTTCTAAAGAAAAACTTTGATTTATTCTGTTGCTCATAATAAGTAATGTTCAAAGTAAATAAGTATTCTTATTCACCTCAACCTTGAGCTCTAGGTCAACTGGATAGATAGATTGCCTCTAATCCCTGGTTCTCAATATCTAGTGTGCTTCAAAATCACCTAATGAGCTCATTGAAACAGGTTGTTGAATTCCTGTTTCTGATCCAGTTAAGCTGGGTGGGGTTGGGGGGGCAGGTGGGAAAAAAAAAAACATTTCAAATGTTTTCCCAGTAGTCCTGTTGAATTAGAATCAAAGTTCTCAAAACTTTGGTCTTAAAGCTTCCATATAAAATCCTTTTCTACTCCTCTTTTAGTAGGAATAAGAACAAGCTGGAGGGAGAGAGAGAGAGAGAGAGAGAGAGAGAGAGAGAGAGAGAGAGAGAGAGAGAGCATTATATGACCGAGTCATGAACAATTTTGTAACTATGTATCTCAGTGACTTAATTTTTAAAATTATGTAAAAATATAAAAAGAATCGTCTAGTACTAAGCTTACCTAAATGATACAATCTATTTTGACTCTACTTTATATTGATCTGGAATGGAGTCTGGGTATCTAATCTTCTGTGAAGAACAGAGCTGATTCTAATGTTGCTGACCATGGACCTCTATTTGAGGGAAATTACTACATCCTGATCCCTCCTAGCTATGAAATACTATGATTTTTAACAGTAAATTACATTAAGAAAAAGAACAATCTGTGGACCTAAAAAGATATCATGGTGCAACTCCCTGATGATTATTGACATGGAGCATTTTTTCACGTGTCTTTTGTCCATTTGTATTTCTTCTGTGAGGAAGTGTCTGTTTGTTTCTTCTTCGCCTCATTTTTTGATGGGGTCATATGTTTTTTTTTTCTTATTAAGTTCTGTCAGTACCTTGTATATCTTAGATATTAGCCGCTTGTCTGATGGGTATTGGGTAAATAGTTTCTCCCATTCTGTAGGTGGCTTTCGAATCTTAGGCACTATTTCCTTTGAGGTGCAGAAGCCTCTCAGCTTAATATATTCACATCTGTTTATCTCTGTTTCAACTTGTTTGGAGAGTGTTGTTTCCTCCTTAAAGATACCTTTAGTCTCAATGTAGTATAGTGTTTACCTATGTGCTGTTCTGTATACTTATGGTTTCAGGTTTGATATCAAGGTCTTTAATCCATTTGGATTTTACCTTTGTACATGGTGTTTGCTGAAGGTCTGAATTCGCTTTTTTGCAAGTTGCTAGCCAGTTGTGCCAAAACCACTTGTTGAAGAGGCTATCCTTGCTTCATTTTGGATTTCTTGCCCCTTTATCAAAGATTAGTTGATTGTATGTCTGGGGAATATTCTCTGAGTACTCAAGTCTATCCCACTGATCTGAGGACTTGTGTTTATTCCAATACCATGCTGTTTTGATAACTATTGCTTTGTAGTACAGCTTAAAGTTGGAGAAAGTAATTCCTCCTATTCCTTTTGCCAAAGTTATCTTTAGCCATTCTTGGGTGTTTATTGTTTCAAATGAATTTCACGAGTGTGTGATCCACTTCTTTAAAAGATGTCATGAATATATTTAAATGGATTGCATTAAATCTGTACAATGCCTTGGGGAGTATTGCCATTTTAATGATATTAATCCTGCCAATCCATGAGCAGGGTATGTGTCTCCATTTTCTCGTGTCCTCTACAATGAAATACTATCTCACACCACAGAGAATGGCACACATCACAAAGAACAAGAACAATCAGTGCTGGTGGGGATGTGGAGAGAAAGGAACTCTTATTCATTGCTGGTGGGAATGCTGTCTAGTCCAGCCTTTATGGAAAACAATAGGGAGATTCCTCAAAAAACTGGAAATTGAACTCCCATATAGTCCAACTATACCACTCCTAGAAATATATCCTAGGAACACAAAAATACAATTAAAAATTTCTTCCTCACACCTAATTCATTGCAGTACTATGTACAATAGCCAGACTCCTGAAACAACCAACATGCCCTTCAATAGATAAATGGCTAATGAAACGGAGATACATATACACAATGGACTATTATGCAGTCATCGGGAGAGATGAAGTCATGAAATTTTCCTATACATGAATGTACATGGACTCTATTATGTTAAGTGAAATAAGTCAGAGGGAGAGAAATAGACACAGAATAGTCTCGCTCATCTATGGATTTTAAGAAAAATTAAAGACATTACTGTAATAAGGCCCAGAGAATAGAGTTAAGGGCTGGAAGGGCTGGAAGGACCAGTTCACAATTTGAAGCTCATCACAAAGAGTGGTGAATTTCATTAGGGAAATAACTAACAACTAACATGAAAATGTTAAAGAATGAGAGAAGTAGAATGCCTGTCACAGTGGAGGAGGAGAGGGCATTGGTGGTGGCAATGTTGGGTGTTTGTAGTGATGGGGGTTCTGTTTATAAGTGAAGCTCAAGTACAAACATGATTGTAATCATGGTGCTTAAATAAAGATTTATATTAAGAAAATAAAGAAAAATGTTATTACTATTTAATGATCATACAGTTATTTGGACTTGGTACCCTCTGTTATTTCCTTCTCAGTTTGAGGGCAGGGCAAGATGGTGCCAGTTATGTGGTTCTGTTTACAAGAAAAAAAAAGAAAAGAAATAGAATGGGGTAAAATGCCACAGGCCAAAAGTGGGCAGAGTCCTTATCAAGGATCTAAACATCAGTTTTGAGAGAAGAAAGAGAAAGAGGATGAGGATCACCACAACAATACAAAGAGAAAAATCAAACAATAAATCCAAGAGCACTACAGCACTAGACACATGTCCCACAGCCAACAACAACATAATCAATACCCAACCTACAACAAGCTAGATACAGAGGGGATCACATATACTAGCAGCCCCAGGGGGGGTATGGGAAGGGGGTATTGGATGAATACTGGGAATGGGGAGGAGGGTCAACTTTGGTGGTGGGAATTCCCCTGATTCAATGTTAATATGTACCCAAAATATTACTGTGAAAGCTATGTAATCCACTTTGATCAAAAATAAAAAAAGAAAAGAAAGAAAAGATATCATGGTGGTAATTCTAGATTGCCTTCTACAGTCAACCTTCAAAAATTATCTATATTATTATCAAAACCAAAAATGACCTATACTTACCACCCTTGGCATATCCTTTTTATTATTTTATGTTTATATAGTTAAAAGTCATGATTATTTATAGCCTATAGCAATTAGATGACAAGATTCATTATTTGAAAACACTTATAATTAATTTGACTTGACAAATTTAAAAAAACATTTCAATTTGCGCTAATTCTTTTATATGAAAACAATAGACTTCTTACATGCTATGTGAAGACATTATTAGATAAATTAATTTATAAAATTACTTGTGAGTATTTTTCTTGTTATTTTGTAATAATGGTACAGCTATACACTTAATTGTATTTTTGTTAATGAATAACAAGATACATGTAGAAATTGTAAAATCTAACATTCTTAACTCAATATATATAGCATTAATTCATAAGAAAGATGCACTATGACTCATTAGAGTTCTTGGCTGAAATTATAAACTTAATAAACACCTTGTCTACTTTAGTTTTTTGCAAAACAATCTTCATAATAATTGTAGCTTTTGAATTTACAGTGCAATTAAGATTCATTTCAAAGGACGTAACTAAACACTGAAAACAAGTAACATAAAAATTTTACTTTTCTTTTCATTTCAAAGAATGTGAAGAATTAGTGATTTCTAGAAAAGATCTTTGATAATTTATATATTATTTATATATATTCATTTACAACTTAAATCAATATTACTCAAATAAAATGTACGTTATAAGTAATTTCATCAATGGCTTAATAAGCTAAATTATTATTTTGATATTAGATCTTAGGTATTTTATCACAATTTAAAATATAATAAAGCAGACTATTATGCTCTGAAATTTGATAAAATTAGATTCTTAGGTTGAAAATTTACTAGCATTATTCATACTATGATTACTTATTTCTTTCCTATTTTTAGATATTGCTTAAATCTGAGTTCTATAATTGTACACTTTTGTAATTGCTAGACATCACAAAAGTTGCACGTATTCATTTAATTTATATCTGAGAAAATGTAAAAGCTGAATATGAATGGAGAAATTAATTTCTAACTATCCTATAATCAAAAACTTCTATGTATATGATAATAAATACACATTTTCTTAAGTTCTATATAACATGTCATTTTGTTCAAGTGTATAAAATCTAGAGCATTTATTCTCTAATTGAGATTCGTTGAGAGTTAAAAAGAGTACAGAAGATAAAAGTCAAGTCATTAAAAAGCTCCCAGACAGGGGAGAAGACACTGAGCAGGATAGCTCATAGATCTCTATGAGTTCTTGTCGACATAGTTCTAATTTTCTACAAGATGTTCTTTCAACACTGCTCTATCTTCAGTCTTCACACCATTCAGACTTATAATGTCAGATACATTTTTATCTGACCATTCTTTAACACATGTTTTACATATTCAACCCACATTGTGTCTTTTTAGAGGGCTCAAATTGGGATTTTGAACAATTGTCTTCTGGGTATCTGCTAACTCAATAAATCAAATCCTCTAGAATGTAAGCAACTGGTTTACATCACTTATTAGTTTCTCAAAGAGAGCTGTCACTTAAGAAGTTTAAATGCTACTGAAGTAAGCTGTTCCATTATTTTCCAACTTTACTATGCCCAGACAAACCCACCTTGAGTGTTTCTTCTTTTGAGAATTAACTCCCTTCTTTCTCACTGTCTAAGTGTTGGTAACCATAGTTCCGATTATGTAAATTCCCTGATCATTCAATTTCAGGTGTTCCCATTGCCCTGAATAAATTTTGGTTACTGGTTAAAAATAGGATGTTGTACTGATTCTAGATTTTGAACTTTCCTTATATCCAGAAACTTCTATATACCTGAACTCCACTCACCAATATTATACAGTACTTTCCTTTCATGTTTCCTTTCATGATGTTTATGCTCCAATAACCAAAAAAATGAATCTCCTCTCTGTTCCCTGAACATTCTCCATGTGTCTCTTTTGATCTTTTCCATTCACCAGGAATCTTCCTTTTGTTTTTGTTATTTACTTCTTTATTTTAACTTTTTGGATATTCTAGTGGTGCTCAGATATTCTGAGATAGAGTCCTTTCCTGTCAATTCTCATAATTCACTGATAAGGTCTGAAGATGTGATATTCTTGGCTCCTAGTGTACAAGGACAAACAGACACACACACACACACACACACACACATACACACACACCATGATAATCAGGATCTCCATGGTAACTACACCTAATGATGCATGGAGGCTAGAATCTTGATTGAATTGGGATGCATATAATGCAGGCTGATTCCTGTACTAGATTCTTAGTTTCCTTTTATTTTCCTTTTCATGTGTGTATTTTTCCTCTCCTCCCTTTGATATTGCCTTTGTCATTGTTATATTGTGCGAAAGTTGCACACTTGATATAGACCTCATATACACTTAGATATGGGGTGTCAGATGTTTCATTTGTAATGTCTTGGAATCATAACCACAGTGATGGTGATCAGACAGCATATATGGGCAGTGAGAGAGACTTATCTCACTGCATGGCAGTCTTCTTGGAACTTTTAGATGCACATAATACAAATTTTTGTTTTGCCTAAACTGAGATCACAGGTCCTTATTCAAGATCCACATTTTGTTTGCTCTCAATCTCCCCATTGTGTTTTGAAAAAAAAAATGAACCCCAAAGAGATATTTCAGATCCTCCTTCCACCTGTATAATGTTTCCCTAAAACATGGCAAGAAAGCAAATGTGGTTTCTAAATGTCTACACTCTGAGGGCTCATACACTATTTATCAAAGGTATAGACTGAGCCTAAGAAGAAGGCTTAGGTGAGAGTTGGTCCTTACTGCATGCTCTTTCTTTTGCTTAGGTAATTAAGGGAAAGTACTTAACTATGAGGAAGTCTAACTTGATGATTCCATAATGTTAGTGTATATACTCATATATATGTATATATACATATTATATTTTACTCAAAATTTGACAGCATTAAAATTCACCATTGAGTGAGAGGAAAACCTATTCTATAGATCAGATAAGTATAGTGAGATTTAAAAAAAGAAATTCCATGGTTGAAATATCACATAATATTTCACATTGTAATATAATACACACAGCAAAACAAAGTTTTAAATCCAACAGTTACACTGAGGTTCCCAAATAAGGACAAGTAAAATTAGCTTCCTTTTATTCTCAATAATGTATATATGAAAATTTATTTTGGGGGGAGGTGAACCACACTCAATTGTGATAAGGACTTACTCATTTCTCTGTTCTCAGACATCGCTCCTGGCAGTGTTATTGGGGACAAAATAAGCTACCTGGGAACAAATTCGGGTTGGATCTGTGCAAGATATGCACCTTACTCAGAATACAATCTCTTCAGGCTCAGGAATTTACTCTATCTTTTCTTCAGAGTAAATGATAACACTTTCACGTTTTTAGTATCCATTTTACATGCATACACTTAGATAAGAATACTTGCTCATAACCATGCCAAAAAATAAATGAGTTCACTGTAGTTCCACTTTATGTTGATTCTGTTACATTAATTCTCCCAACTTATGCATTCAAAAGACATTCTACACTCTATTCCAACAGAAATTTGTGAACATCAGATTAATAACTGATGTTCTAAAATATCTTATCTTACAGTTTGGCAAACATTTAAAGGGTTCAGACTTTGTAAATTCCTTGATAATAAATGCATTATTATGTGCACAGCCCTCAATAGGATATGCTTTATCCTCTTTCAGGGCATACAACACTGGAAAGAACAATGGTGCATGTTCCAATAAGAGAATAGCAGAATCTGATAAGGAAAAGTCACTAAGTGAGATGAGCTAGATAAAGAAATAAAATATCCTACTTATTAGTCAGGAGACCAAGCAAATTCCTTTAAGGTTTCTAGATTTAGCAAAGAGAACAAAATCTCCTGCTTTCTAAATTTCTTTCACAAATTTATTACTTTCTCAAAGGATACATTGATTTTCAGTTGAATTGATATCAGGGTCTTTAAATCAAATCTAAGTTATTGTGTTTTTCTGTCATATCGAAATCTGAGCAGAATAATAGCAGGTGACCATAAGGGAAATTAATCCACAATGTCATTTTAAAATAAAACAGCTTTATAAGTGAAGATGCTGTCCCATTCATAGTTACTACTATGCCATTATATGCTCCCAAAGAAGTAACCAATAATGAAGATAATGTGCTCACTTATTTAGATAAGGTGGTAGCTAGGCACATTTAAGTAGCTTATCATTTTATTCATTTATATTTTTTTCAAATGAATATTTTGAATATACATTCTTTCCCTATGTAAAATGTAAAATGTGTAAGTATGCATATATATGTATATGAAAATATAAACAACACATTCCTTATCAATATGTTTAAACATTCATATCATTAACAAAAATAACATTTCTAATTATGACATTTCCTATATTAGTCAAGTTCCATATTGGCTAGAGTGTTCAGTTCCACCTTAGCCTTGAATTAACACAGGTTAATTCATGGTCACACTCTCATCAATTGTTGTTACATAATCCTAACATTTCATTCTTATTTAATCTATAAATTATATAAGAAACCAAAATGTTTGGGACCAAAGGATTATGAAATGAAACATTGAAGACAGATGTGGTGATTATAAAAAAAATTTCCAGAATTTGGCAGGATAATAATTGAAGTGGAAGAAAATATGGAGAAGTCCATAAGGGCTATGCCAAACCTAACAGAACCTAACCCGGACAGGGGAAATGTTCCACCAACCACCCAATCCAAACAGCATGATAGAAGAAAATTAAGGAGCCCTAAAGTGAATACAGGTTCAGTTCTTTCATGCCCCTTGTCTGTAAAAAAATATAATCTGTATTTATATATAAATATAACATATTTAAGTATATATAAATATATATACATAGGTATGAATTTCATAAATATTTATACTTGTTTATACATATATTTTACATATAAATATATACTGTGATATTTACTGACATGATTATTTTTTGAAAGTTTATATAGAATATGTCTTTACTATTGAATTAAATAATAACACCTTAAGAAAACACCTTAAGGGAATGGAGTGGTGGCGCCTGAGGTAAGGTGTCTGCCTTTCAAGCGCTAGCCAAGGAAAGACCACGGTTCCATCCCTCCCCCACCGGCGTCCCATAAGGCCCCCCCAAGCCAGGGGCAATTTCTGAGTGCTTAGCCAGGGCTAACCCCTGAACATCAAATGGGTGTGCCCCCCCAAAAAAAAAACCTTAAAAAAAGAAGGGACAGGAAATACAAAGTTTATTATGTTAGCAAAGATTAATATATTTACATAAGTCTATCTGGTACTCCTAAAAATTAAGAAATTGTATGTAATGTATGAAAATAGGCAGTTTAGTCTTAGTCTAATTCTAGTGGGTATCATATGGTGTATCAGTGGGTGTCTAGCATATGGATTTGATGTTTTCATATGCAAAAAAATGTGATACTTCCTTAGGACTAAAGTAAGTTCAGAAGGGAGAAGGCTAGGACATTCAAATCCATCCAAATTATGACTATTAAGGCAATGGTTTTGAAAATTCAAAGGAAATAGAGCTGAAATACAACTATAAGGAAATGTGAGACACAAAGGTAGAGATGACTGCTTTCTCAACAAACTTTTAAAAACTAAAGGTCATAGTACAGGAAAAAAAGGCCAGTGCATTGCATGTGGCTGACTCTAGTTTGATTTTTAGAATCATACGAGGTTCTACAATCACCATTAAGTGTCACTTTGAAATATTAAGCTAGGATAGCTCACTACTGACCAAAATTGGGGGAGTTCAAGTCCACCTAATCATCACCCACACAAAAAAATATGTTTGTATAAAAATAAGTAATAAGCATCTATAATAAATGCATTAATCTCCAAAATTCAAAGAAACAGATTCAGATTTTTTTCTTTTGATTTTGCTTGCTTTGGGATCTCCCAGATTGATGCTCAAAGTCATTTTCAGCAGTGCTTAAACGTTCTTAGACCCTGAAGATTGAACCTCAGACTAATTAAAGTATATGTTGATATACTTAAGCTATCTGTCTACTACAAGTAGTATGGGTTGTAATAATCCATAAAAATGAAGCTACTGAGACTTTCTAAGCAGATGGTGAATATTATTTCAATTTAATCTTAGAAGGCATATAGAACAAATAGGCTAGGGAAGTTTAAAGGCCATGGTGTTTTAACATTCACAGAAATAGAAATGAAAAAGACCTTGGGCCCGGGAGATAGCATGGAGGTAAGGCATTTGCCTTTCATGCAAAAAGTCATCGGTGCCCCATATAGTCCCCCATGCCTGCCAGGAGCAATTTCTGAGCATGGAGCCAGGAGTAACCCTGAGCACTGCTGGGTGTGACCCAAAAACAAAAACAAACAAACAAACAAACAAAAAAAGACCTTGTCATTGTTGTCATTACCATTGGCAATTGGCAACTGTCATTAGCATTGTCATTACCCTTGGCAATGACAATGGACACACATTGATGAATGAAAAGATGAAGCAATGCTATTTTGGGTTTCTATTTCACACTAAAAGAGTAGGAGAACTGTATACTTAATTCATGCCCCCAATACAATAGCTATAAAATGGGAAATCCTGTGGAATTTTGGGCTGAATGTATTTGAGTTATGACTACACTTTAACAAGCATGTCTCAAAGAAAAAATACATGCAATAATAAATAAATTTCATGCAATAATAAAATCCAATCTTATTTCAAGTCATAACAAACCTAATAATCAGAAGAGGAACACAGAGCAGAGCTTGGGTTGAGTGTTCTGTGAATCTTTTAAGAATAAATGCCATATACATACAAGATAATCCTTCTACCAGGATTGTGTTCAATTGCTAATAACCAAAATGCAATCAAAGTAAACTTTTTTTTTCTCAAGAAACCTGGAGGGGCCGGGTGGTGGCGCTGGAGGTAAGGTGCCTGCTTTGCCTGCACTAGCCTAGGACGGACAGCGGTTCGATCCCCCGGTATCCCATATGGTCCCCCAAGCCAGGAGCGACTTCTGAGTGCATAGCCAGGAGTAACCCCTGAGCGTCATGTGGCCCAAAAACAAAAAAGAACAGGGATTGTAGTTTCATGCTATTACTGGTGTTCTATGCTACTCCTTTAATTTCTGCTTCCGTCTTGCAATGTGGCTTGAATCTTCATAATTAAAATAAATGCTGCCATTTGGCCCACACATTTATGTCATAGGCAGAAAGAATAAAGGTATACTATTACTTTCTTTTTGCTTTGTTTTTTT
>PVKC010010103.1:0-26082 GCA_004027635.1 Crocidura indochinensis
TTTTGTTCTTTGTAACAGGATGGTTGATTGGGTTCAAGCCTCACTTTGATCTGACAGCTCTTGTTCTCTAAATCAATATATACTAAATCCTAAATGTAGAGCAGTAACTGAAGGAATGCAGTTCATAATATATTAGTTAACCTAATAATATTTGACAAAAGAGCTTTTAATGATCAGTAAACTAATATTTTGATTTCTATTTTCTTTTTCATTGGGGGTAAGTGGTTAGTTGATTTGAAATCTTTGGGGCAAGACAGATGAGTAGCAAAAATGGTGGAGATATTTCAGTTTTATTAGTTTTACTTAATTTCAATGGTTCCTTGCATTGACTATAATTTGTTGTAAATCAGTAGCTTATGCCTTGCCACAATTTAGTGTTTATCTTTCTTTTAGAAATTTTATCAGAGAACAAATAAATTGTCCTCTGCTTCAAGGACAACATGTCAATTACCTTAATCAGACTATAGTTTTTAAATTAGAAGATGAGGGTTTTAAAGTATATTTATTTTAGGGAAGGATTTAATCATTGTAGAGACAGATGGTTGAGTTCTCACCTTTTAAAAAATTTAAAAATCCTCAATAAGGAACTTTTAGAAGTTTAGTGCTAAAATTACATAAAAATGAAAAGTAAGGAAGTAAATAGAATGAAGGAAATTATTTTTTATGTTTTTCAGATATTTTTAATTCTACTCTTCAGGAGGAAGTTTATACATAAGATACTCTATGAGTTAGGAAACAAAAGATAAAAACATCTAACAGATGTAAACACCCAAGAAATAATAAAAGAAAAATAATAATGAGAAAATAATGAAAGAAATTAACTTGAGCAAATTAAATGAGAGCCTCTGCTTTGAAGATAGGTTTTAATATTGACAAAAATGGGGTTGTCCAACATCATTGAAAATTGCATCTACTCATATTACAGCAGGCATTTTATAACACAGGAAAGAACAAAATGTAAATCAATATCTCACATAATGGAATTTTCCCATTTTATTTTACCCAACTATTCTGCTCTATTGATGACCTTTCCCCATTCTTCTCCCAGATCTCAAATTTGAATCTTATAGTTTGGAGATTCTCAGAGTTTTTATGGCTCATTGAATGAACCCACTAGATAAGTTTAGAGATTTCCACTCATCTGGTATGGAGATTGTGATGAAGTGATTTACTCTGTTAGAGAAATAGAGAGAAAAAGAAGGGAAGGATAAAGTCCCAGGAAGGAATGAGGTGCCATGCTGTGAATGATAAGTATTTGTCTAGAATACTAGAGATAAAGAAACAGAGATAAAGAGCTGAACTAGAGATAAAGAAAGAAAAAAGTTCTACGATATGGTTCCAGTCATGTGTGGGAGAGACAACAGCAAAACAGGTGAACAATAACTAAACAAAAACAAATTCTGAGATTCTATCAATGGAAGCTGGTTACTAAAAGGAGAGAGCTAGGTTAGAAATAGAGGGAGCGAGGAAAAAAGGAGTAAATTGTGTGGGCATAGATGGAAACTGGATTGGGGGGGTGACAATAACGATGAGGTGGTATGTACAGATGCTGAAGGAAAAAAGCACATGTGAAATTTAATCAATGTTCAGAACCAGCATTACCATCGTTGAATGAAGGCAAAACACTGTAACAACAAAATAAAATTGCTTTTCTTTAAGTGACTTTCCTCACAAGGAGAATGCATCAGGATGAGCTATTCTAAAATAAGAGAGAGTTTTGTGACGGTCAGATCTGAAGGTGGGTGTTTCCTCTACTCTCTTAGTACTCAGTCTGTTGTTACTAGAGAGAGACTAGTGGAACTTCCCCTATGAAAGATTCCCTCCCTCCCACCCCATCACTTTTCTTTGTGTTCTCCTCTATAACCCATGCCACTCAATGCTCCATGCTTTGAGTGGCTGGCTAGTGATGACTGTGCCTGATTACAATAAACATAATTTGAAATGCTAAAATCCATCTAAGAAAGGTTGGTTCTATTGATCTAGAGATCAATACATAGACAATTAATTGCCTTCCTAATAGAAGCACAATTATTATGTATAATATATTTAACTTCCTGTTTTGCTCCTTGAAGAGTTGGAGATGAATGTGGGGACTCATTCTGCTAAGCTACATCCTACATCTCATCTTAAATCTTTCTGTTTGTTTTGGCATTTGCTGTGAACTGATCTTGTATTTTTTGCTAAGGCCAGAGTCCAGTTTATTAGGTCTTTCATTCTTGAAATAGCTCTGGAAGATTTATTTGCATCAGTGTCTTCAAGCTCTATTCAGTGTCTCAGTCAATGTTCTGCAGAAAACTCTTAAACTTTTTATAGGGAAAAGAAGAAGATCACCACACCCAGCAATTAATGCTCACAAGAGAATCGACGGGTTGAAGATGCTCACAGTGAAGCTGCCTGGCTGTCTCAGATTGGGCACACATAGGGAAAATCAGGAAGAAGCAAAGCGCAATGTTTCTTATGCTCTGATTTGGGTGCCCATGAAATGTGTGGTTCTGATAATACACGTCAAAGATCTTAAGATCATCTACATGCACATATACACTCAAATAATCTCCCATTCCTGTAAAAAAATCAAGTAAATAAAAGAACCTCATGAAATTCATCTGGAAGTTTGGATTAATTTTTGTTCATTAATTTAAACTGGAAATAGAGTTTTAGAGTCTTTAAGAGTAGACATGGTATTTGACCAGAGAATCAGGCTGTAGCTGAAAATTTTTTGTTCTTGAGTATGAATTATTCCATTTGGTCTTGGCCATGGAAATTCATGGTGATTTTCTCAACAAATCAGTAGTCCTTTGGGATCCATGAAAACGTTTGACTTAAGACTCACATAAACCAATGACCTGGTATCAATATTGGTGCAGAAGGAAGTACACATTCGTTTGTTATCTGGTAGAAACATGTTGATTTCTAGTGATGCACAATTTTTTTGTGATGTACAATTTTTTCTTTATTAATGTCTTTTTTATTTTTAATTATGAGAACAAAGATGCAAAGAAAGAGGACAAGGTAAAGTTACAATGGAAGGACAATCACACATAGGCAGTGCGCATGGCTGGTATTGGTTTTAAAGTCTCTGGGTACCCAATTGCTCAGCTCAATTGGCCTCACGTGGGTCGAGTGAGGCCATCTTGCCAGTGCTGGTCCTGAGGTTTCTTGTTCAGAGCGGCTCAGCAGAAGAGAAGCAGAGGAAAGGCAGAGCACATGGCTGGTGTTGGTTTTAAAGTCTCTGGGTGCCCAATCTCCCGGCTCGATTGGCCCCACGTGGGTCAGGTGAGGTCATCTTTACCGGTGCTGGTCCCGAGGTTTCTTGTTCAGAGCGGCTCGGCAGGAGAGAAGCAGAGGAAAGGTGATGTACAATTTTTGTGGCTTGCACCTTGTCAAATTTTTATGTTAATCAATGAGAAAGTAAATTTGTACTAGTTTTTGTGTGGCAAAATAAACAAAGGCTAAAACAAAAAGACATCTGAGTGAGAGAAAATATTCACACTCAGCACATCAAATAAAAAGCTCAGAACCAAGATAGATAAAGAACCCCTTCCCAAAATCAACAAAAAAATCTAAAAAAAAAAAATCAAAAATGAGAAGAGGAAATGAACCAACACTTCTCCTAAAAAGACTAATAGATGGCCAATAGGCATGTGAAAAAATGCTCATCATGCTTCACTTATCATTAGAAAAATCTAAATCAAGACAAGAATGAGTTATCATTTATACCAGTGAGGATGGCACATTAAAATACTGTGAACATTGTGTGTTTGCTGATAGGGATGTGATTAAAAAGGAACTCTCATCAACTACTGGTGAGAATGCTGTCTGGTTCAATTCCCTATAGAAAATTAGAAAATAGGATGGAAAGTTCTCAATAAACTTAGAATTGAGCTGCCATAGGACCAACCATCCCACTTTGGGATATCTATCCCCAGGACAGGAAATCATTTATTCAAAATGGTACTTGCATGCCATTATTCATTGCAACTCTCAGTATAGTAGCAAAGCTTTGGATTCAATCCAGATGCCAATGGCAGATACTCAATGGCATATACATAGCTGTAAGAAATCATGAAATCATGCAGATTGCTGTAATATAGATGGAACTGGAAGATCTCATATTAAATAAAGCTAGAAAAGGGATACATACAGCATGATAGTACTTATATGTGGTATTTAGAATAAATGGATAAAAGAATGCAATGGTTTAAAAGAAGAAGGGCCTCATAGTTTAAGGAAAAGGAAATAAAGTGAAGGGGAAGGGGAGAAAGACATGAGAAATAACAGGGGTCAGGAGGCATGGTAACAAAGATATGATCAGTGGTGTTAAGAAATAATAGACTTAAATATTTAAATCAGAGTCAACAGCACTGAAAAATGAGACACAACTTTAACAACTGCACTTTAAAAGGGTCCATCAAGGTGGTAGACTGGAGCAAAGAAGGGTGAGGGAAGGAACTTTGGGAACATTGTTAGGGAGAAGTTCATGTTGGTGATGGGACTAGTGTTGGGACCATTATGGAGTCTAACACTTCACTATGAAGAACTGAAAAAGAAAATTAGTTTAGAATAAACATTGACCCTGAATAAATACATTTATCATGTTTCTTATGTTATATTAACATGACTTGGGAGTGTGCTACATAAGTATCTAGAATATATTTTGGGGGCCTCCCAAAGAGTACTCAGGGATCCCATGAGCCATCTTAGTAATATTTAGTCACTTGGGTCTGCCCCATGATGTAGGGCTGCTCTGCTGGGCCATATTTGGAGGCTTTCCAAGACCAGGTGCTTGAGAGATCATGTGGGGCCAGGGATTAAATCCTGGTCTAATGCATGCACCCTAACCCCTGTACTCTCTCTCAGACCCCATTTCAAAATATTACATGAGAAAGTTGTGTAAAATTGTCCCCCAAACGTTTTCCACAAAAACATATGAATCATAGGATTTTGTTTTAGAAACGTTCAAAATCAATCAAGTGGCAGGAAAGTCCCAAACAGAATAAAATATTTTCTGTGATGTTAACTCCACTTGTTTAGAGTTACATTTGAGGTATTTTTGTATTCAATCTGATCTGTCTCAGAATTAAGTAAGAAATGATTCCATTTCTTTTGGAAATTCAACTGACTTTTCTATACATTTGTGAAGCCTCATTCTCCTATGATTTTTTTTATAGCAGCATAAAATGCTATTGATCAATTAAGTCAAAATTTCACAAATAAAAATAATGGCATCATAACACCATGGCCTCACAATAAAACAAAACAAAAATGCAATAAAAGGTATGAGAGAGTGAAAATAATTGCTATGTGATATCATTTGTAGCACTTTATCTGTAACAATTTTTTATTTGTTACAAGTTTTCAGTTATATAAATCTCAAAATGTTCTCCAGGCTAACAAAATGAAATCATTTTTGTGAACCTTGAAATAATTCTCCACAATAAATATACATGCACTTGACTGAAGTTAAAGTCCTTAAAAATAAAATCACTTAAGACAAACCTGGTTTCAAGTCCCGTGTAATCTAGTTTCTAAACATCACCTCCAACAGCTAATGTTCCATTTGTGAAGTTTTGGTTATGCTTATATCTTCTGTTCTGCTTCTGGTTCATGGTTAATCTCTCTCTTTCTTTAACAGACACACATTTAAAGCATGAGGGGACTCAATATAGGAGAGATAATTTAGTTTCTTTTCAATAATAGGATAAAATTAAGAAGACATGAGCCACTTATGTTTTATATAGATTAAGATCCCATGGGAAATTAAATGTCTCTAAAATGGAGTGTTCATAGGAATTGTATCAATTGCTCTCTCAGATTTTGAAAATAATTAGCTAATTTCTATACATCAGTGGAAGTATAATTGAAAGAGAAATAAAGTATAAATTACATTTATACATAGTGTTAATAGGAAATGAATATTTGACAATTATGTCTATTATTGGAACAAATTTTTGTTTGTTTTTGACCATACCTGGCGGTGCTCAGGGGTTACTACTGGCTCTGCTCACAGAAATTGCTCCTGGCAGGCTCAGGGGACCATATTGGATGCTGGGAATCAAATCCTGATCCATCCTGGGTCGGCTGCATGCAAAGCAAATGCCTTACTGCTGTGCTATCTCTCCGGCTCCAGGAACGAATTTTTTTTAAATGTGACTCAGTTTACAAAATTATGAATTGCTTTCCTTGCTATATTTGTCTTAAATTATAAGTTATGTATCACTTTACAGGAACAAGAAGGAAAGATAGAAGTCCTGGGTGCTGTATCACAGGGTTTAACAAAATAATTCAGTTAGAATTTAGGCATATGGAAAACCATGAAAATAGTAAATGCATAAACGTATCAATAATTTTTTAAAAGGTGCACAATAAGAGGTGAATAAAAGCTTACATATCACTTCAATGAGGTTTGTAGTATAAGTCAAATGTTCAGCTTTATCCCAATGAACACCATTATGACTTCATTCTAATTGCTATCAGAGAGAAAGAATTTTACAATATAAGAGGAATGATTTAAGGATTTAATCCTTTTAAGAACTGGATGTCTCAATCCAATTTTAAAAACAAAAAAGGAAATAGTCAATATTTAAAAAAAATCACAGATATTTTCAGTCACACATTTGCTTTTCTATAAGCTCATGCAATTAATGAAGATTCTATATTAATAAGAAAAGTTAAATTCGTAATGTTAATAAAAAGAACACAAGTAGTTAACCATATACTGTTATATACAAAATTTCACAACACAATAGATATTCCCCAACTTCCCCCTAAAAAGGGAAACAGATGATTTACAAGATAGGAATCACTGTTGAAGAATGTGTAAGTGTAGGGACACACAAGTGTAGACTGAACACAAGGTATGTATGAATTAAAGGGGCAGATGCATGTCACAATCACTTTACTCTTGTGCATCTGAAAGGTGTATAAGATTAAATACCATGAAAGTTTAACTAGTTAATGTCAACTCTCTTTTTTTTTTAATTTATTTTTTTGTTTTTGGGTCACACCCGGCAGTGCTCAGGGGTTACTCCTGGCTCCATGCTCAGAAATTGCTCCTGGCAGGCACAGGGGACCATATGGGGCACCGGGATTCGAACTGATAACCTTTTGCATGAAAGGCAAACACCTTACCTCCATGCTATCTCCCGGGCCCAATGTCAACTCTCTTGACCTATGGGAGGTTGAGCATTGACATCTCAGGTATAGACCCAGATGTTTATGGGAGTGATGTTTTCAGGATTTCTATTCATGTAGCAACCAACTATAATGCGTTGTTCCATGCGGGGATTGGTGACAGACAAAGCCTCTTGATGGGCAGGAGGCTTTAGAGTGGTCCAGATTCAAGCCAGAGCTAAGGCAAGGGGTCACTCTCAACATTCATCTCTGAGCTTGTTTGAAAGTATAGCACAGAATTGGTGAGGAGTACTCTGACTGTGAGAGGTCAATTCCCTGTTCAGAGCCTCCTGTGGAATTGGGCACCTTATGCCTGGACAGGGACCAGTTGAGGATCATACAAAGGCTTCCAAAGGGGTTTCAGAAATTTCTTGTCTTGGGCAGCAGATGTTTCCTGGTGTTACCTCTGACCCCTAAGAATAGGTGCTTGTAAAAGCTGCCATGTATGGTTGTCTGAGAAAGAGCAGGAGGAAGAGAATGAGTTTTGCAAAACATTTCATCACCACTGTTGTCCTAGGGAAGATTCTCCGAGAGGCATGTTTTATGTAGGTTGAGGCTGGCCTTTCATCCTTATTCACTAAGCAGCTGACCTCATGGCCTTAAAGATGGCTGTGACTACCCAGCATGGCCTATTTTCCCAAGATAATGTCTCTGTGGGTAATGTGCTCGCAGGAGATGGATTCCCAAGTCTCTCCGCTTCTATTTCTGCACCTCTTACTTCTTTATTCCACAGCAAATTTGCCTTCCTTCAATCATTTTTACCATGATGTAAAGAATCTAATTCTCTTAGCAGCTGTTGTGAGTTTCTCTAGAGGAAGAAGAAAAATGGGAACATGGTTTTTTTCTTTTCCTTTTTTTCTGAATGTGCCTGCTGGAGGTAGTTAAGCAGAGGAATCAAACATGGGAACAGAGAGATCAGTCTGGTCAAATGCAGGGATTCATTCTCAGCTTATGGAATATTTCACCAGAGTGTGAAAAACAGCAAGGCATGATGAGGAGAGGAAAAGAGAGAAAGAAGTGCAATGCATCTATGAGGATGACTGGATAGTCAAAGTCTTGGGACATTGGAAAGTTCAGAGCAATCAGAAACAGAACCTCCTGTTATAAACCTTGCCAAGTCTTTCCTAGTACACCTGCAACCCAATTTCCAAAACAAGGCAAACAACAATAGAAGACAAATCTGAAGGTGGTGTAGTAAAGTGAAAGTGTGTTGGAACTGAAGAAGAGGATCAAATTAGGACTTCTAGTTAGGACTGATATAGAAAAGGATATGGGGCCAGTGACCTGGAAACAAGAACTCTCTGGGAGGACCATAGATTTGGGTGGAAGGTTGTGTACAGAAGAGTCCCTCACACCTCAGTACAGGGTTGAGACTGCTGATCTCTAAGTTGCCCATTGGTCACTGACCACCATGCTTTCTAAAATGCCCCTGGCCCTTTTGGGTAGAATCCAATGATCTGTCTACAAAGATTAGACCAGCAGTCCACACTATTATCTCTTTTCTCTTTTCCTCTGGCTTTATAGGCAGGGTCCAGTGATGAGGAGGCACAGGGAAGAGCTTCTCTTTGGGGTCCTGATGCTCACCTCCTCTCTCTTCTGTTTGACTCAGTTCCTATTTTGAAACATTGAAAAATGTTTTCCCTACATGCTCTTTCTTGACACACACATTCTCCATTTCAATCAATCTGACATGTGAGCCATCTGCTCCTGCCAATTCATCAAGCTAGGAATAGGAGGAAGGGAATTTTTCTTTGCTTGTTGAAGGTGCTGAAGTACATGAGTGAATGAGTAACAAAAAAGATATTTGTGAAATGAAGTGGAGAAAGCCAAATTAATGGAAATTCTCCTGGGGAAAAGCACGGTTGGAAGAGACTCAGTAGGTATGCTAAGGCTACAAGTGAAGTCTTCCTCACCGCACATTACATGAAAGGGTAATTGTAAAGCAATTTGAAGATCATGTGAAAGTTTATGGCAGATCCTGAGGAATGGCAGCAAAGGATTTCTGGCTCAGTTGCAGAAATGAGGAGATCTCATGAATTTGGAGACCGCCATGCTATGCAAATGGACAACTGGAAGCTATTTTCAATGTTTGCATAAAATCAGTAGACATGATTCATTTACTATGGCAAAGCCACCCATGCTGATTAAAATTTCAACTTCCTTTGCCTTAGCCTAGAAGTACACTGAGCACACAGCAAATGCCCCTTATTCTAGACTGATTAAAAACTTGGATGGGTCTTTGATGAAGAAATGTCAATATGAGTCCATTTATTTATAATACAGATCTATTGAAGCCAGATAGATAGCACAGTGGTAGGGCATTTGCCTTGCATGCAGCCTAACTAGGGCGAATGGTGGTTCGAATCCCAGCATCTCATATGGTCCCCCAGGCCTGTCAGGAGCGATTTCTGAGTGCAGATCCAGGAATAACAGCTGAGCACCATTGGGTGTGACCTCCAAATTAATATATATTAATTTTATTTATTTTTGTTAAGGTATTGCCACTTACAATAATACTGAAGTCATTTTCTAAGTGCAGATAGGCCATCTGCTTCTCCCCAGTGTTTTCAGATACTTCCCTCTTTACCCCTATGTCCATTCCCCCTTCCCTTTTTCCCCATCTCCTCAGTTCTTGTCCTATTTATCATGTTCTCAGGGGGTATTTGCACTGGGGATCGTTTAATCCCAGTCTTTGTTTCCTAAGATTGAGCAAGGTCATCTGGTATTTATCTTTCCTTTTCTGACTTAATTCACTTAGTGTAATATCTACCAATTGAGTTGATTGGCTTAATCAATGAAGTTTGGTAGATACAAATCCCTCCATCATGGAGTCTTGGTGGAAACATAAGAAAAATGGTCTTTGATGGGACCATGGCCCTCTCCCTAGTGCTTCTGTAGAAACAAATATGTGCTTGGCAGTTATCTGTGCTCATCAGAGGGCCTTTGATCTCCCAGGATCTCTTGTCTTTTGATCAGTGACATAAGTTGTTCAAGTAGATCCCTTTGCCACCTAAATGTCAGTGCTCCTGAACTTCCCTAATCTCTTGTTTTTGTCACACTGAGTGGCATATGAGGGGGACCCGATCCTATGATCACACATTTTGCACCTGATGAGCTTGACACTCTGGTTAGACGCAGGACAAAGACCAGAGACTAATCTACTTTGTTCAACATGCATGAGTGTCACCACATTCTTGAATAAGTCACACTAACTGATTCCAGATCAATGGCAAAACCTTGGCATGCTAACTGCATTCATATAGATGCTCCCTTGTATGGAGGACTTAATGGTTGTCATCACTGATGACTGATGTACTGATGAACAATAAAGGAGTGTTTTTGTTTTGTTTTGCTTTGTTTTGGGGCTACACCTGGTGGCACTCCTGGCAGGCTCTGGGAACTATACAGGATGCCAGGGATTGAACTTGGGTCAGCTGTGTGCAAGACAAACGGACCCTCCCTTCCTGCTTTGCTGTCCCTCTGGCTCTCAATAGGTGAGTATTGAGAAAGGTTGAAAGAATCTGAGTATTTGAGGGACAGCTTTGAGGAGTCTAGCCTGACTTTCTATGTGACTTGGGCAAGTCCTCTCTCCAAGACCTTACTTCCTCTTCAACAAAGGGGGGACTTCCCAATGTTCTGTTGGGTTGCATTACATCTGTAGGAAAATTTGTTAGTGACAGTTGGACCTTGCTATTGGTTGAAAGTCCTGTTGTCTTTACAAAGTTCTTACAAAAACTAAAGGGGGAGGAGGCAGTAGGGCCTTTGAAAGGTATTCCCAAGGTGGACCCCTCCTGAATGAAATTGATGCCCTAGGAAGCTGCAGGGAAAATATGGCATCTAAGGAGCTGGTGGATCCCACTAGACTTTGAATTTTCTGCATACTAGATTCTGGAACTCACAAACTTTGTTGATGATCAGCCACTCAGTCTATGGTATTTCACTATAGTAGCTGGAATGAATAAAGTGCTATTCTTAACATTGTGTTAAGTGGGAGTCACTCTGTTTTGTGTCTTCCCTACCAGGCTTCTCTGCCATGTTCTTTCCCTTTATAAATATCAACTTGTCTTCTCTCCTGGCCACAGGCTGTTGTTAGATTTTTTTTCTCATACAGAAGTTTCCACTTCTCTGTGGCAATATGCTCTGAGATATTTGTGGGTATCTGGCACTAGTATCACAGTCTAGATCTGTCTTATATATTTTTCTAGACTGCATTCCTATGATAAATTAAATTTTATATACATTAGACATAGAATAGTATAGACAACAGTGATGAATAAAGCCATAATAATGATAGAAATATACCATAATAAACTATGTGAATATAGTTTTTTGTCACATAAATACCTTCAGTTCCTTTTTAGATATAACATATTTGAATGAAGTTGATCACAGGCAACTGAAAGTATAGAGAGCAAGTTCCTGGAAAATAGATGGGCAGAGATTAATATACACACTAGACACTTCTCTAAGGACAGTGCTTGCTTCTTACAGCTCTGTGAGGAAAAATAACTGCAAAGGATACTCCTCTATTTCCTGGATTTCTGATTTAAGCAAAACCCATCAGCTTTATTACCTCTGTGTGAGTTTCTTTTGCCTCTCTGTAGCTTGCAAGTTCAAACTTCTTTTCTG
This sequence comes from Crocidura indochinensis, assembly GCA_004027635.1. Taxonomy (NCBI): domain Eukaryota; kingdom Metazoa; phylum Chordata; class Mammalia; order Eulipotyphla; family Soricidae; genus Crocidura; species Crocidura indochinensis. Next base: position 11,800 of record PVKC010010103.1, read on the forward strand.
CCATAGGAGTTCTTCCCATGCACTCAAGTCAGTTATAAGAAAGGATGTTTGCTATATATAGAGAAATGAGAATCCTGCTAAGTATAGCAGAAGGAGAAAGATAAAAACAAGATGGCCTCACTCATATGTAGTAAAGGAACAAAGCAAGTGACCAGGTATTGTCCAATGAAAACTAGAACTTTAACTGACAACAGAATTGAGTTTACTTAAGAGAATTTGGGGAAGCAGGGAGAGCATTGGATGAACTCAAAGGAGTTATTGGATTGTGGTGGAAGGATATTGGCCCTTTGGTGGTAGACAGGGATGGTAACATTTTATCTCTAAAATACATGAGCATTTATATTCCTTTTTTTTTTTTTGGGGGGGGTCACACCTGGCAACTCTCAGGGATTACTCCTGGCTCTACGTTCAGAAATCGCTCCTGGCAGGCTTGGGGGACCATATGGGATGCCAGGATTTGAATCACCTTCCTTCTGTGTGCAAGGCAAATGCTTTACCTCCATGCTAACTATCCAGCCCCTATATTCCTATTTTTAAAGCAAATTACATTTATGGGCTGATAAAATATTAATTGGAAAAATAACACAGTTCATTGGACATTTTGCAATTTGTAATTTCCCACTGGACCACCATAAAATGCAAATGAAGGGCCGGGCGGTGGCGCTGGAGATAAGGTGCCTGCACTAACCTAGGATGGACCGCAGTTCGATCCCCCGGTTCCCCATATGGTCCCCCGTGCCTGCCAGGAGCAACTTCTGAGTGAATAGCCAGGAGTAACCCCTGAGCGTCACCGGGTGTGGCCACCCCCCAAAAAATGCAAATGAAAAGCAAAAAAATAAAAACTCAAAATTCAGATAATTAAAAAGTGTTTTTGTAATTTTAGAGTATGGCCTTTTATTACCTTCAGAATCCAAATAATGCCCATTTAACACAGAAACCAATGTAATTCTTTTGAAAATAAACATACCTATTAATAAAGATCAACACAGTTGACACTTTCTATAAAGGAAATACAGTATTTGTTTTATTTATGAGTAGTAGCATTCTAGAATTTTCTTCTGGACTTTCATTTACTGAGAGATTCCAGTGTTGCAATCTAGACACAAATGAATTGAGCATTTGGTATTTGCTGGCAAATGGTGTTCACTAGCAAGTGGTACTTGTTCTATCTTTCCTAGCACTTCCAGCCCCTAAATCTAGCTCAGTGATTCTCTTAGTGGGTAGAAGGCTATGCTTAATTTTGTACATATAAAATCTTATTTTACAGATTTTGTTCAAAGGTAGTTTCGAGTAAACACAATTATGGTTTGACCTGCTGAGAGACAAGGATTAATTTGCCCAACACTCATTCCCTGCAGGCTGACCTTCCAGTAAAGAAATTGGTTTTTCTTGAAACTCCATGGCAACTGGCCTCAAATCAGTGTTTGTGAGGATCAATTCTAGTCATTGGTGAATTTAAACAGCAGCCACATATTCCCATAATCCTGGCAGAGAAGCATGGGGGTGGCCCTCATATTGAAGTCTTAAAATGGAAAGAAAAAAGAAAAAAAAAAGAAAAAAGAGAAAGAAAAAAGTTGGAGCTGAGGTTAGGTCAGCTAATACTGCTGTTGGGTTTTAGCTCCTGATCAACCCTGGGAGCTATGATTTCTGTTTGCTTGTTTGTTTTGGATTTAGGGCCACTCCTGGTGATGCTCAGGGGTAACTCCTGGCTCTGGCTCTGCACTCAGAAATTAGTTCTGTCAGTTCTAAGGCTTCATATGGGATGCCAAGGATTGGCTATCAAAGGCTAGGCAAATTACCAACTTGTTTTACTACCCCTCTAGTACCTCCACCATCAGCTCTAAGATCTTTCCATCAGCAACCATCAGTACTGGAATTCAAGGGTGCTGGGGTTCCTTGCTTAGAAACTGCATTTTTTTTATATTAAAATTGTATGCCCAGGAGTATTGGCCTTTTGTGTTGGTTTGTATCACATTCAATAACAAGGGATCTTATAAATTTCTAAGATTGCTCCACTCTTTAATTTATGTGTCCTTACTGCCCTACCAATGTCCTAGAACATATGGAACAAATAATATGCCTAAATTAATTGCATGTACTTAGAAATTTTCTCTTGAAGAAAAAAATTCAACAACTGCTTTTTTCCTTTTCAACAAAAAAAAATAGTGAATGAAGATATAAAACTAAAAACCTAAAGCTGTACCTGGAGCCTAGAGTTGGTCTTATGCCAGGAAATTTCAGGGGTAGGGTCTCTTTGTATTTAGGCCAAGGTTATTTCTTTCCATGCCCCTCATATTTTGGTGAACCTATGCAAACAACAATTACCACTCTAACACCGTTTTTTTTTTTACTATGCTTTTGACTCTAATTCTTAAAAAAAAAACCCACTTACACTTTTGAGGTTAACTTAAACTAATATACACGGATATGGAAATGTAAAAAAAATACTATGCCTCTAATGTTTAAGGAGTTACATAAGTTTTATGACTTTAGATTGCCTTGTATGCTGCTAAGAAATATTATAATGTATTACAATCTGGGAATTTGAGGGATTCTGTTTTATTTATCTTAATGTTCTTTGACTGGAAGCTCAAAGTTATGGTATTAGCAAGGGGACTTCTGAGAATTATGTTATGGGTGATTGTCCTTCCACTGTAACTTTGCCTTGTCCTCTTTCTTTGCATCTTTGTTTTCATAATTAAAAATTAAAAAATTAAAAAAAAACCCTAAAGCTGATTTCTTGGCCTCTGAAATGCTTCTGCAGTTACCATTCTATACCCACCCTGTGATCAGAACTTATTGGATTTAAGTGGCAGTACAGACAATAATAGTTTGAACATTATTTTCCAAGCCCTTGTGCTGAGAACTTCCAAGTATTAGTTAATAAGGGAATGAATGTCTTGTGAAGAAGTTGAATCAGTGAATGAACTGAATTTCAGAGAGAGCACAGGACTTTTCTAGACTCAGTGCTGGGATGATTCAATTTTTACTAAACCCATGTGCAACTCCAAATTCCTAGACTGATATAATGACTCCCACTTCTTCATTCTGGGAATGAGGGGAACCTCTGGACTAGCCACTCCCAAACTATTTGCTTCCTTTTCCTTCTGGCTCTGTGAAACCCTCTTCTTCTAAGGACATTTTGGATTTGATTTTATTGAAATATTGAGACATTTCCTAGACATTACTGATAAAATTTTTCTTAGAATTTTTTATAATAATAATTTTTACTTGAGCAAAATGGATTAAATATTTTTCAGAGTAATATTTTAGGTACATATTGACATTGAATCAGGGGAATTCCCACCACCAAAGTTGTCTTCCCTCCACCCTAGTTCCCAGCATGCATCCCATATTCCCCTTTCTAACCCCCCCCCCCCAGGCTGACAGTATAAGTGATCTCTTCTGTGTCTAGCTTGTTGTAGTTTGGGTATCGATTCTGTTGTCATTGGCTTTGGATTTGGTGTTTAAGTCTGATCATTTTTATTGCTACTTAGTTATCATACAACTGTTTGGTCTTGGTATCCTCCATTATTTCCCCCTCTATTTGAGAGGCAGAACAAGATTGTTTAAGTTAGGTGATTCTGTTTAAAGAAAAGAAAAAAAGTAAAAAGGGATAAAAAACTAACAAGCAAAAACTGGGTGAGTCCTTCTAGAAGCTATAAATATCAATTTGAGAGAAGAAAGGGAAACAGGGAGAAAAACACAACCACAATACAAAAAGAAAAATCAAACAAAAAAAAATCCAAAAAGCACTACAGCAAAAATACAACCACCACACAATAACCATGGTCCTGAAATAAAAACAAAACAAAGCACAAAAAATGAAAACAACAACAGCAACAAAACCAGAAAAAATTATTTTGTACTGCTTTTTTTTTCTGCATAGGCACAATAAATATTGGGGAAATTAGAAAGGAAATTCCCTTGGCCTAAGAGATACAGGGTTTCTGCACCATTGAAGTATACTGTCATGGGAATAAGTACAGACTCCATACAAGTTCATATACTCTGCCCAAGGTTCTTTTGTGGTGTATGGGAAACTTCTGCTCTGTTGTGGATGATGAAATCAGACCTCTGTATCTAGAGATCTTGGTATCTGCACAGGTCAAAGAATGAAGACTCTGATGAAGTCTTTCTTTACGGTTCTAGAAGTTCTGCTCCATCATTGTTGTTTTAATCAGTCTATAGGTTTTGTTTGTGTTTTTGGCCATTTCTAGCAGCACTCAGGGATTATTCCTAGTTCTGAGCTCAGAAATCACTCTTGGTGGTCTTGGGGGACAATATTATTTATTAGTACTCCATATATGACAAAATCAGTAAGCAATTAATTCAAAAATTTATTTTCAAGAAATCACTTCTTTTTATTTTATTTTTTTAATATGTAAAATCTTTATTTAAGCACCAGGATTACAAGCATGATTGTAGTTGGATTTCAGTCATAGACAGAATACCCCCCCTTCACTAGTGAAACATTCCCACCACTAATGTTCTCTGCCTGGTTTTGAGACAGGCATTCTACTTCTCTCATTTTTTAACATTGTCATGTTAGTTGTTAGTGTAGTTATTTCCCTAACAGCATTTAACACTCTTTGTGGTGAGTTTGAAAAAAAAGAGAGAGAGATCACTTTTTGAAGCATCTACTTACTGAACAGACCCTCTTCACTACTAGAACAGGTTATGATGCTCTAGCTGTTCTTTTGAAGATTTTGATGATATGGCAGGCTATGGAGGGTGGTAGGGAACTCAAAATGTTAGGGAACTCCTACTGTACTCAAGAAAATTTTTATTGAGCTCAATAAAATCAATATGGAAAGTTCTTTATAACAATGGTATCACTTAAAAGTATTACTTAAACTTGAGCTACTTGAAATAGTTTGAAGAGTGTGGTAGCTGGTGCACATGGTAGATGTGAGTAATTGATATTCCATAAAATTGATCTCTGATTCTTGGGGACAACCCCTTGAATATATTTTAGAGAGATTTTTTTGTAGTCTAGATTGAGGAATATTCCCTTTGGCTAAGTGAGGTCAAGCCATCATCAGTAAGAACTCCCTCAGTTTTACCTCTTAGAGACATATCTTTATGTATGGTAGAACGTACTGAGCACCATCATCAACAGAATTTACTGTTGAATTATCTTCTGAAATGACTTGCAATTCTTTAGTGAACAAAATAGCACCTCACCAACTTAGGTTCCTCTGTTCCTTTCTTCCCTGGGACTAAAGTGTTTAAAATGGGGAGTTAGCTGAGGTGAGAATGGATCCGGTTCTCTGACCTTTGTTGACTTTTCTTTTCCCTTTCTGAAAATAGGGTAGCTACAGATGTAGGGATAAACAGATTTTCTGGTTCCTAAATCATATTCGTGGTCCTTCCACTCAAAGAATCCTTAGTTCTAGATTCTGACTCCTTGGATCTCTAATTTATTAAAGGGTAATGAGCTTCTCTTCGTTACAGTTGAATATTCTAATGAAAGGGTCTGTGCTGAAGGCCCTGCAGGCCTTGTAGGCTAAAGGATCAAACAGAACTCTGAAGTAGACAAGCACACTGGCTTTGTTTGCTGGAGGATGGAGGCCCTGTGGTGCCCAGCTCCTGGGTATCTGTCCTCACCTCCTGAAAAAAGCTTCTGGCACACAGGCTGTCTGGCCACTAAACACATTGGTCAGGGAGCTTGCTTCTTTCTTGCTCCGGGTGGACAGATGTTCTTAAGAAGAAAAGATCTCTATTGGCTGTGTATGTACCAGCCATCTAGGGAGTGTGCCAGTTCTTAATGAGGACAGCTATTTCCATTAGAACTCCTCAGAAGACCACAGTAAAAGGCAACAGAGCTGACTTGGGTTCTGGCTCAGAACATCTGAAGGAACAGCTGGGGAAGGGAAGAATATGTTTGTGTTTATCTTCTTTTGAGAACTAAAAAGGTCACGTGATGTCCAGCAAAACAAAGTGCTCTTTCCATCACCCACGCTGGCCCAGAAACATAGCTTATTGCAACGTATGAGAGGAAAGTCATCTTTTTACAAAGGCTTCCATGGTGAAGAAAGGGTAGCAACTCTGTACATCAATGCTATAAAAGTTGACACTATTTTTTGCCATATTTGCCTATCTTGAAACCTCAACATTAATATTATTAAAATTTCTAGAGCCTGGAGGATGAGAAACTTGGATCTCTACAGTTACCAATATTAAGGCTCTAGAGAAAATACCAATAGGTGATCTTTAAATCTTCACAGATAAAACCAAAACTATTTCCTGATTATTAGAAGGCTAAATTCCTAGTAGATTTTTTTTTATTTGAGGAGATGGTATGAATAATGGCCTAAAAATAAAATTTTCAGAACCACTGCATGGATTTATTTTTTCTTTTACCCTAATGTTTATCCTACGATGTATGTCATTCTTCCCAAATGAATTCACGTGCTTGGACTTTGACCTCATGAATTCATAGTAATAACTTTAAAAATAATTTTAATTTTTAAAAAATGGGTACTTCCCCCAATTTTAAAAATGAAACACAAATATCTTTGAAACAGAGAGAAGAACTTTTTAGGGTGTAAACTCCGACTAGTCTCTTTGTCTTCTTTCTTATTGTAGCCTAGTTTCTGTGATTTTTTTTTCTCCTCATAAGTAGATGAAGCCCCAGAAGATAAAGATTGAGTGCCTAGGAATTAGATAACTAGAAGGACATTGGACGAATTGTTATTATGAATTTTCTACTCTCTCTTGGTGCGAGATTCCACAAAAATATTAATTTTACAATACTCAGCCATGGTAACCAAGGGGAGAAATTCAGATTTATTTTTTAGAGAGTGAAATCCTCGCCAAACATATGGGTTTAGCTTTATAGGAAACAGTTTTGAGGCAGAGAGGAACGAAGTCACATCAGCAGGGCTTCCATTTATGTAAATACCAAACTGTGGGACACAAAAACACAAATTCAAAGGAAAACATTATTAATCAGCTTGAGTTTCCCCCAGCCCCTCCTCAGCCTAGGAAAAGAACAAACAAATCAACAGTGAGGAATGCTTTCAACAAGAAGGAGCATGTGGCCCAGCTCCGTCTTGGGAGGGACCTCCCCTGAGTTCTCTCTTCTTGACTTTTTTTTTTAATTTTTGCAAGAACAAAAAACCATAGGGCAACTCGAAACAATTCTTGATCAGCCAGGAGATAGTAAATGGTGATGTTGCTTGAATTGTGTAGTTTTGGGATTGACTCAGGCTACCTTGGAAGTGTTTAGTACTAGTAAAGTCACCCTAGAAGAGATCAAGAGTCTCTAGGGCTACTTTTGGTGATGCTTGGGGACCAGCCAAACTCATCTAAGCCTGAAGACTTTAATCATCTAAGCCTAAAGAGCTTATTATCCTTCTTCACCATCAATTCACATATTCTTGATCTTGTCCTTAAAGGCACAGAAGATAATGTTGACCAACCACTAACTAACCAACTAACCAACCAACTAACTAACTAACTAACTAACTAACTAACTAACTAACTAACCAGCCAGCCAGCCAACCAACTAACTAACTAACTAATTAACTAACGAACTAACTAACTAATCCTATTGCAAGGGTTGTGGGTAGGCTTTGATACAGGCACTCTGGATTGGAACCACTGGCTTCATAATGTTCCCTAAGCTTTTACAAAGTCTTCAATGACCCCAGGGGGTGGCCCAAACATAAGCAAAAGGAATAAACAAACAAATAAACAAAAACTGATTGCAAAGCATCACCACTAAATAATATTGAAACTACAGTAACTTTGTAATAGTCTTTTTCAAGGTGTGCCAGTATGTTTTTCTAATATTTCAATCACTAATCAAAAATGATAAGTTATTCCATAACAATTACATTATTTCTTATAGTCTTAGCCTATTTGGTTTAATTTTTACTTAATTTCTCATTCTCACATATCATTCTTTTCATGTTCTCTCTAGTAGCAAGTCAAATTGACAATTCCTTGTCAATATTGAATAAATCATTAATGAATCCCATAATAAATTCTATATGGCTTCCTTATAAAACTATAAGGTATTAACTGATGTTCTGACAAGATACTTTAATCTTATTTCTTTGTCCCTGAGGTGTTTACATTTTTGAAAAGTTATTGAAAAATATATGCCCTGATTATGTATGTTATTTTGACTATAAAATATGCTATAAAATATGTTTGATCTATATTTTTCTCATTAGAAATTAAATAACTAAAATGTGATGTGTATCATTCTTTATCACTGAAGATACAAAAGGGAAGATGGTTCTGTAATGATTATGAAGATACCTCTAGTTTTCACAATTTTTGTTTGATTTTTGGTAGTTCTACCACACCTGGTAGTTCTCAGGAATTACTCCTGGCTCTGAGATTAGAAAATACTCCTGGTAGAATTGAAGAACCATATAGAATGCTGAGGTTGTAACCCCAGTCAGCTGCATGCAAGGCAAATGCTCTATCCACTATGCTATCTCTCCAGTTCCATACATAGCTGGCACATTTTTAAAGCATGAAAACAGAACCAAACAGATCAAAAACAAAAATAATGAAGAAATGAACTTTATACATAGATGCAAAATATCATGATATTTAAAAAAGACTTGTCCACTTCCCTGGAGAACTTACCTTGACCTTGTTTTCACTAGTTATATTTTGAAAAAGTTTGCTTTTGAGAAATGCAGTTGCCATCTTCTGATTGTTCTTCCAGTTGGCTTTATTGTTGTCAGCTAGTTCAATCATCTTCACAGAATTGGATGATACCTGTCATTTAGTCACAAAATTGTACTTACCAGAGCATTATCTCAGGGAAGGGACTTATATAGAGAACAGAAGCCTACTTTGCTCAGACACTAAAAATATACCAACTGTTACCAACCAACCTTACCAACTGTTGTCTTTTTTAAAAAACAATTTTATCCATGGGTAATAAGCTCTTCTATAAGCAACCATTCCAAGATCTAATGATCATACTTGATAGTCAGGGTGAATACTTGCTGGAACTTAGTTTAAAATGTTCAATAACTGGTTCTTGAACTCTAAAGTGGTTGTAAACTAATATCAACTCCCTTTGGGACAAATGGCCTGTGCTTCTCTCCCGGCCATTGCAACTCCTAGGCAGAGTCATATAGAAAGAGGCTCTGGAATTCCCACTTTTTTGAATCAGTGTCCAGGTAGGGACATAAGGAAAGCAGCTTTGATGCACTCTTTTACCGGATTAATCAATCTCTCAATTATCTACTGAAACATTATTTCCCCCCCAGATGTATCCAGGAGAGAATTTGATTTCTTCAGTTGATGCAGAAGTAATGTCTTCATGGTCCTCCAATGCAAGACAAGTTTATAGTACAGCATATATAGAAGCCACAAAGCTGTAATGGGCTTCTTTTTTTTTTCTATTCTTTTTTTTATTTAAGTAACATGATCATAGTTGGGTTACAGTCACATACAGAACACCGCCCTTCACCAGTGTTACATTCCCCCCTCCCCCTTCCCATCCCCTGCCTGTATTCGAGACAGGCATTCTCCTACAGTTATTTGTTTTTAAGTTCAGTAAATTGTATTTTTTTTCTTAAAGGATAAAAGTAAAAAATATATAGTAAAGATGTGATAGTGGCAATCGCTGTTGTTTGCATAGGCCAGAAAAATATGGGGAAAACGGGAAAAAAATCCTTGGCCTAATTACAAAAAGGCCTCACCCCAGAAGTTTATTGGCGTAAGACCGATGCTGGGTTCCAGTGTATGAACTTCTTAACGCTAGAATATTAATGCTCTAGTAATACAAAGAGAAATTAGGCTGTTATGTCAGTTTTAGGCATGCTCCCACTGGAAGAGAGGCATTTACTCTACAAGCAGGGGAGTTTGGGCAAGTTTCGTTTTTTTTTTGTTTGTTTGTTTTTTTTTTTTTTTAGGGAGGGCAATCTTATTTCTTCACTGCCAAATGGCAGCTACTAGTCTCATTACAATGATGAGAGAAGAACACATCAAAAATTTTTATCTATATGGAGTCAACAGAACCATGTTAGTGATTGATGTTTTATTTTTCTCTATTCCTTCTAACTTAAATTAAAAACTTGAGCTTAACTATAGGAAGTTATTGTTACCTCAAGTAAGAAAAAAGCATTTTCTCATCCTTCCATCCTTTCTTGTGTTTGAAAATTAAAGAACTCTATTCTACAGTGCAGTAAAAAAAGTACCAGGTTGAAATTGTATGGTATGAATCTTAGTTTTGGATATAATCTTCAAGGGTTAGTTGGATGACTATGGACAAGGACTTCAATCCTTCTTAATCTATGTTTTCTTCTTTGTTTAATTGGGGAGGTTTCTTTCACTTCTTTCACTGCTGTGATTATGACTCTGACCTTAACTGAGTTTTTGCTCTGCTAGGCTTGAGGATCATGCACAATAGACTTGGACATTATCTTTGTTTCCAAATCTCATAGAATCTATCTAAAAGGGAGAGAAGATGAACTTCATTGTTTTTAGGAAAAAATAATAATAAGCCAATCAATACCTCTCTGAATATTTTGGTTTCTTTGACTTTCCTTCAGACACATGAGCTCGTATGTGTGCCTCTACAAGTATAGTGACGTGGCATTCACAGAACCGATGAATTCTATTCATGAAACAGTTTAATAAAACAGGTGCCATTTTTTGGTAGTTCCATTAGTTGCCCATCTCTTTTATAAATCATCTCAATTCTTTCAGTGGTGCTGGAAGCTGCATATTATTATTTCAGATGATTATTTTGCATCTTGCAGTTGAAGGTCAGAATCCAATGGGACTGGTTCTAAAAGCCAGGTCATTTGCATGTATGGTTTGCTGAAGAAAGTTTCCCTCCTTCTGATATCAGCTTTGCCTGTATGAATGCAATTTTAACTTTTATTAAAGACAGGATGAAGATGAGTTATTACATATGTATGACATTTGCAGATCTGAGCGTCTCTGATTTAGGAAGAAATTGTAAGAATGCCACTCAGTATTCCTCCTACCTCAGGGAGAAGGGAGTTTCAAAGATTGGAAAATCTGACAGAACTTTGATGTGTTAAATATTGCTGCAGAGGATGAAGATTTTTGGAAAAAGACCACGAATGTAACTATTTTTACAGGTGTTTCAGAGCAAAAATCTGTTCGCTTGATGATTCCTCATTTTAGGAAAGGATAGAGCATAGATAAAATTTTAGTTTAAAAGAAGGAACACAGAAATATAAAGGGTAATTACTTTGATCAAGTGTTTATGTTTCTCTATGATGGCAAAATCAATTTGTACTTCATAGAATCATTTGTCAAAAAGCCTAAAAATATGGCACCTTGATAATTACAGCAAAGGCAATTACATGGAGTTTCTTGATTAAGAAGAATGAAAAAGAGTATTATTAGAGAACAAGATTACAAAAAAATTCAACTCAAAGCCATAAGATGGTGCAAATGGCTGGAGTCTGCATTGCATGAAGAAGATGAAACTTTGCTCCTGAGCACCACATGGTCTCCTGAGTATCACTGGGCAGGTCCCCAACAAAAATAAGCAAAGAGTTCCAACTTAAATCTATATTGATTCTTATGAAAAGTGCAAGGTAATTTGATATTTGTAAATTTCTGGTATGGGCAAGAAGATTTTAGTGCAAAGGGAGGCAAATATCAGCTATGTTAATATATTATTATTATTAATATTAATTATTTGGGTAGAAAAAAGAAACTAAGTTAAGAAAAAATAGGGTTTCTATGAAGGAAATGTGAACTTTTTGAGGACTTAGGACGCCACTGAAAAAAGAGATAAAACTCAGGTTAGAGATTATTAAAATGACCTAAAATTTAGCTTGTTGTTTATTTGGCTAGAACCTAAATATTAGATTTGTATGTAACCTGATGAGAAATTTGGTCATGATCTGAATTGTTAGCCACCTAAATCCACGTCTTTCATGAGACCTGCCAGCCTTGGAGACTTCTTTTGACAAAAAAGCACTAAATATTCTGGGATTTCAAGGGGGGAGTCAGTCAACTCCCAAATAAGACTCATTTAATTTCAAAACCACTGATTAATTTTCATTAAGCAGCAGAGAGTTCTTTTAGAAACTTCTTTCATGTGGGCTGGAACTCATTTTCATGACTGTAGATTTTTCTCCCCCTTCCCCCATCACTTAGGACAATTCATTTAGAAACTCTACCAAATGGGTTTGAAGTCATCAATTAATCTTTTGAGCTGCAACAATTAATATGCCAATTGCACCACAGTAAATCTTAGGGGGAAAATTTATTGAAAATATACAGTCGTTCAGCAATTGGAAAATACACTGATTTTTCCATTGCAGAATTTCAAAATCCATGTGATTTTGTGTGTATGTGTGTGTGATTTATTTGATCTCTTTGCCTATATGTACCAAAATGCAGGAAACTATTAGAGGTCTATTAACATAAGGGGCATGTCTCCAAAGACCTGGTGAGGTCAGTACTCGAGCAGTAGCCAAATTTAAGTGGATTCTGAACAGAATAATTACACTAGAAGTAAATAGCACTGCCATTTCCTCTTAAGATGTGCTCATAGTAAAATAAAGGGCTAAGGTTTTGTGAAAAATTACCAAGAAAGCACTATTGTGATCTTTGTCACAGGAAGTTCTGTGGTGCAGTTAGGATGTTTAACAGCTTTCCTGATGACTGGATAGTCAAGGAATATGTACAGCAGGAAGAAATCACTCTCCTAAACATATATACACCGAATGAGGGTCCAGCAAAATATTTAATACAATTGTTGACAAATCTGAAAAATAATATCAATAACAACACAATAATTGTGGGGGACCTCAACATGGCTTTGTTAACACTTGATAGGTCAATCAGATTGAAACCCAACAAGAATATACTATATATATATATATATATATATATATATATATATATATATAGGACACTCCACCCCCAGAAACCTGGATACACATTTTTCTCCAATGTACATAGGACATTCTCCAGGATAGACTACATGCTGGCACATAAAACATACCTCCATAATATCAGGAGGATAGAAATTTTGCAGGCTACCTTCGCTGACCACAAGACTCTGAAATTATATGTGAATTCCAAAGGAACACAGAAGAAAAACTTTAACACCTGGAAGTTAAACAGCCTCATACTGGATAACCAGTGGGTCTGAGATGAAATCAAAGAGGAAATCAAAACTTTCCTGAAACAAATGATAATAAAGACACAAACTATCAGAACCTATGGGACACAGCAAAAGCGGTCCTGAGAGAAAAATTTATAGCTTTGCAAACACACATCAGGAAGGAAAAAGGGGCCTACCTGAATTGCCTTTTATTGTGTGTGTGCGTGTGTGTGTGTGTGTGTGTGTGTGCTTGTGTTATAAATTCAGTGTTAGACAGTGAATCTTAAACAATTTGAACCCTCCTGGAATGCTAATCATAGGATAAAGTGAAGAGTTGGACAGTCATTACAATACTATGCACTGCATAAAGAAAAATTACCAAGATGGTGCTTTGAGTTGGGGAGGCAAATTTCTAGTAGTAGTATATTTGTGGGAGGCAGATATTAACAACCATTCTGCATGTTTTAGGGAGGACTCATTGAGTTAAGAGCACAGCAAAGGCACAGAGAGGGAGAACCACAACTTAACCTAATTCAACTTTTTCTATTTGTTTTGTTGGAAGCCAAGTGTGGTTTTACTTTGAACTTCGTGTGATGGTTAAGTCTTCTTTATCATTGGAAATATTTACAAGTCATATGAGAAAACACAACACTCTTGGGGTCTTATGCAGGTTAAATTTGAATCTATGCTTTGCTTAAATATCTTGCACTTGGTAGGGGAGGAGTGAGCCATGTCTGATTGTGTTTAGGGCTTACTCCTGACTGTACTAGGGAATCACTCCTGATAGTATTTGGGGGGAACATATGTAGTGCAGGGGATGGAACTGGTATGAGCTGCATGTAAATCACCCATCTTAGTCCCTATGCTATCTCTTTAGTCCAAAGTACTTTGGGCTCGATCTCCATTTATTCCTCCCCACAAAGGGCAAACATAATCCTTTTCCAAACAGCCTATATGAAGTCAGTAGAGTAAACTTATGCTCAACACCCTACTAAATAATTGGTTCTAAAGATGTTTTTAAATGATAATTTACCTGCTTCCCTACTTATTTATGTATCAGAGACATATTTGGTCTTTTAAGATTCTAAAACCTGTTTTTTATGATAGATAATGGAATGACTGATTTCTATAAGAAGCATTTCCCTTTCTTTCTTTCTTTCTTTCTTTCTTTCTTTCTTTCTTTCTTTCTTTCTTTCTTTCTTTCT